>JAKTUW010000013.1:0-157189 GCA_030556915.1 Wickerhamiella qilinensis
GCCGAGGCGCGGCCCGCCGCACGTGCGTTCGGCGGGCTGGCAGCGTCGACGAGTCTATATTGTCGATATAGTCGTCGTCGCTATCGTCCATGCCTGGTCCTCGTCGAAGAGAGCTGTGCGTGGCAGAGGCAGGCAGATTTGGCTGCGGGCGGGTGGGCAAGGCGCCGTCAGCTGGGAACAATCGGAGAGCCTCCCCTCCTGCTCCCTCCCTGGCCCTGGCTGGCTCACTTCAGCCGCAGGCCGCCAAATGCGCTGAGCTAATCGCGCTTTCACTGAGTCTCACCCTCAAGGCAGGCATGACCTTTTACGGAGACTACGCCGCCGCGCTGGACGCACACGAGCTGGGCCGGCTGTTTCTCGACACGCTGGTACCCCAGTCGGCGCCCGAGGAGCCGCGCGGCCCGTCCGTTCGCGCGCGCATTGCCGAAGACGGCTACAAGTCGCCGCACGTCCTGTACGCCGACCTCAAAGCCGTGTTTCTTTCGCTCATTCAGGCCGAGCAGCTGAGCTCGCCCGCATACGCCGACATCTACGCGTTTTTCCGCTTTGCCGTTGACTTTCTGCTCCGCGAGACCTCGCGCCTGGCCTTGCTGGAGCCGACGGGGCCCGCCAACACCGGCGACCACTTCCTGCACACGTTTGGCGAGGCCTTCAACAAAATCTACGCCGACGTCGATGAATGGTACGCCGAGACGCTCTTCACCGTTACACAATCTGGCCCCATGTTCACGTCCATCACAGGGCGCGCCTCGCTGGACCCTCGTGAAACAGAGGACCACGGAGCGGTCCACCCCTCTAAATTGCTGCCCCACATCAACTCGTCGCCCGAGGTACCTCTGGGTATTGTCTCTGCTCACCAAGCTCGTTTCCCGCACCCCGCACTGCCGCCTACGGAGATTCTTAGCGGATTCACCTATCCTGTCCGTACCCCCCTGTCTCATACTCGCTGGCTCCGTAACTCAGAGTACGCTTCTTTTGCTCCGTCTTATGACGATGGGGGCTCGCTGGCCCCGGCCGCGTATTCTGCCGCCGTCTGGGACGAACGGGCTCGCCGCACGCCTCAAAAGCATGCGACAGAAACCCGTGCTGGTGAAAGTGGTAACTCCGCAAGCGCTACAGAATCCACGCCTGGCCCCAAGCCTAGCGGTGAATCTGAGTCCCGTGCAGACACTCCGGTCGCTGGCCAAACAGCACCTGACGGAACCCCTGCTGCCTCAAGTCGTGCTCAGAATCCACCTGAGCATCCTCCGGTGCCCAAATCATCTGTGTCGGGTTCTCCCGAAGCTCCAAATGGTTACCGCTTAGGCTCGCCAGGTGCGACCTCGCAAATCAAACAGGAGGACGGCAATTCTAGCAGAGCGGGCACACCACAGGTCGCTGACAACGATGCGCCCAAACCGTTCCCGTCGCTGCCACAGCCGGATATAGCGGCTCTGCTGCAGTGGACGCCGCAAAGCTTCGTTGATGACGACGAGCTGGAGGCTGCTGAGAACGGCACAGAGCTCGAGCTCACATCAAAGCTCTTGCTAGAATTACAGTACCTTCAACGGGAGCGCCTCGCGGCGCCGGGGCTGGACCTCAGCGTAAGCGACGAAGAACACCACATTGCTCTCAAAGTCCAGAATCTATTGGGCCGCTTGACCCAGGATGCCAGTGCCGAAGACTTGGCGCTCCCACTATCGGCGCGGCTCCCCGTTCTTATGCGGAATTATATCGGAACGATGCCGTACTCAGAGCAAAAGCCTCAGCAGGTCATGCAACGCCTTGCCACGGTGGGCCAGCCGTCTTCTCCTCGTGGGAACCAGCGATCCACGCCACGCCGCCGTTAGTTGGACTTTTAAGCTGGGTGCTTTTTTGTACATTAATAGATTCGATCTGCTAAATATAATATATAATCTATGCAAGACCTTCAGAGGTCGGTGATAAGCTGTTTACCGAATTTGATACGTTTCAAGTTCATTTGTTTCGTGGTCTCATATGATATCACGACTTTCTTTTCAATCCAGAGGCCCTTTACGACGCTCCAGCAGAAAAAATCAAAAATAAGTTAAGTGCACTGACCAAAACAAAAATGCACACCACGGTGACCAGCATCCGCGGCGAATTGCTCATGTCCACAAAGTGCCGCCCTTCGGGCGTGAGCTGTGAGTATTCAAAATCGCCGACTTCCGTTGCATCAACAGGAACGCTCATTACCGCTCTCGAGGATGTGAAATAGATGAGTGGTGCTGTCACGAACGGGAGTAGAAAAGACAGGATCACCTGGCTGGCGTTTAACACACCACCAAGGCCCTTGCGGCCGACAAATAGTGAAACAAACAGACATGGCACTATCGCCAAACTGCGGGTAATAATCCGCCGTAGCCAAGGCTTGACGGTCCAGGACATGAAGCCCTCGGCGACCATCTGCCCGGCAAGCGTACAAACGATGCCTGCAGACTGGCCCGAAAATAAAAGCGCCAACGCAAAAACGGAACCGGCGATCTGGCCCAGATGATCTACCAGCATCTCATAGATACTGAATAGATCCGCGTCATATGCCGCTTTGGTTTTGTACAGTGTCGACCCAGCCACAATCACGATAGCTGCGTTGACAAAGATAGCGACAGTACACAGCGAAACAACCAGCTCAACAATCGTGTATGTCATGCAATTCTCAATTGATGCCAGGGAGGGTTGGTACTCCTTGTTGGACTCAAACTCTTCCTCTGTGATCCGGCCGTGCTGCAAGTCAAAATCTTTAAGCCGCGGCTGGACAAGTCCCGAGCCCAAATACAAACTGTGCGGCATGACCGTCGCACCTAGAATTCCGCAGCTCAAATATAAGCCGCGGGTTTCAAACAGCTCCTTCGAAGGCAGAAATCCTACGGCAATATCCCAGGGATGCTTGGGCCGAATAGTTGCCAGCTCGATTCCAAAACAAATCACTACACCAGCCACAAAAAAGGACACAAAATACTCGAAATATCTCACCATTTTGAGAGGACCATTTGGCTTATAAGCGGCCAGCACCGCCAACACGTCCACAATGGTCAATACTACGCCAAAGGTTAGCGGCAGACCGAACAAGATATTAAGGGATATTGCCGTACCTACCACCTCTGCCAAGTCAGTGGCAATAATAGCAATTTCTGTGAGCACATAAACAATCATGTTAAGCCAAGGTGGAAGATGTTTACGGCAGTTCTCTGCCAAATTGAGCCCCGTCGCAGCACCTAGTTTAGCACAGAGAACCTGGAGGACCACTGCAAACAAATTGGAGACCATAACCACGAATAGCAGCTTGTATTCGTAAAATGCGCCTGCGCTGACTGCTGTCGAATAGTTTCCGGGGTCCATATAGGCCACAGAGACCATGATTCCCGGACCCACGAATTTGGCATACTTCGACAGCACTTTACCAGTTTGGCGAGATATTTGTAGAACATCCTGCATGCTCGGCAAACGCGAGATGTCCCATGGTGAGTTTGCCCGCCGCTGGCCCGGTTCTAACAGGCTGTCTTGGTCGGCCATGGAGAGGGTATTTCCGGAAGCAAGGTGGCTGACTCACCTAACCGAATGTCGAGAACGCTGCAGGGTACCCGAGGCGCATGTCGTAGGAGGTGCGGGGCCTGGATGATGGATCGCAGGACGAGGACGTATTAAAAAGTTTAGGGATGGCATCTAATCTCAGCACCCTGGACTTGAAGGTGCTCCGAAACAGGACAGTAGTGCCCAATCACTAATTCAAGTAGCTTTTCCAACTAGAGCCCTGATGTCAAGCGCCCCCGTCAAGGTGGGCCTCGGGTTGATACGGATCAATTCTCGCTCAGCGGGTAAGGGCATCCCCGCGTTTTCCAGGGTATTATCTGTGAGACCACTGCTGCAAAAGGCGACTAGCTAACTCGCTATTAAGAAAAAAGAAATAAAAGTATATAGAAGTTACTGGTTGGTTTGAGTTGATATGCCGAGATCTTTAGTTTTAAGGTGACTATCACTCGCATTCTGATCAGTCCTTTCCCGCGGATCAACTATGTATCTTGTTCGTCATGTATAAACTTATGGAGCTAGAGGTAATTTATATACGGAATGCTGTCTGAAATGCTAACAATAAATATTTTAAACCTTTACCTGCCACTCACCATTAACTCTTATTTGAGTTATTTTGCGGACGGGCAAATCATAGCCAACGCCTCCGCTGCCAATGGCGGCACCCATGCGTGGAACTACCCATGCCTCACGCTTAGTTGGAGATATCTGTTTAGGCGCATATGCCCCGGAGAGCGGTTTGGAATAGGTGATCAGCGGCGAGCCAGCAGCGATATTGGACAGCGCCTGAGCACTTATGTCTACTAATGGTCTCATCCGCACCTTTGCATTTTCGTTGTCGCCAATAGTCAGGACCTGATAGATAAGGAACTCGGGCGGCTCGGCGCCTAACTGCGTTAAAACGGAGTCCGAGTGTATATAGACATGCGGTTCAGGTGACGGTAGCAATGTCTTATAAGGCATCCGCGTAACCGGGGTATTTTTGGATAATTTCAGGTCCTCTACAATATTTGCCCTCACTCCCACCAGATCAATATGCCCTGCAGCAATTATTTGCTTCAAAGCTGATATCTGCTGAGAACTTGGGACCCCAAGTTGACTGGAGAGTGAATTAGTGACAGTGTCAATGGCATCTGGACGAGATCGTGTTGCCACTATGTGGGCAATCTGTCTTCTCAATTTGCTGATCTCGGTCATGATCTTCAGCCTGAGAAAGTGCTCGTCACAGAATGCGACCTTATTTTCGGCAAACTCGAACGCAGCCACTGCTGATAAAAGTCTGAACGCATCGCTTCTTTTGTCTAGAGCCGCAAAAGTGGCCCGAGACCGGTAATAGTCCTGGCGCAGCTTCGCCAGCCTTTCCTTTTCTTCGATGCTTACAGGATCCTCTTTATCAGGCTGATCCACATCACTATCAGAATCATCATCAATGCCAGTGCTTTTGACCGGTATAATGTGTTGGAGCCCTATTTCCCAGGGTTGGACAAATGGATCCCCGACCGACAGAGCAGATACAAGAGCCACCACATACGGAAGACAGCCCAATTGATTGCCAATCAGGAGCATCTTCGCATGTCGTGGATTCAAGGGGAAGTAGCCCATTTGCCGGCCAAGATCAGTAACTAGGTCGTTATCACCAGCCAAAGCACCAAGATACCGAAGGAGCTGGATTCCTTTAGAAAGGCTATCGCGCGGTGGAGGACTGGGAAAGGGGAAATTAACAATGTGGTGAATACCCATAGTCTTCATCTGCAATACAAGACTTTCTGTCGGCATACGAGCAATCTCTGGTTCAGAAAACTGAGCAAAGTCACGCTCGTAGACTGCCGAGGAATAGAGACGATAACAGTGGCCAGGGCCAGTACGACCAGCGCGCCCGGAGCGCTGATCTGCCGCGGCTTTTGAAATCCAACTGATTTTAAATTTTTGCACACCCGTTTTGTGATCGTAAACTCGTTGTTTTACCCGACCACAGTCGACAACGTAGCGGATGCCAGGAATTGTGAGCGAAGTTTCAGCTACATTGGTAGCGACTACACATAGCCGCTCACCTTTTGCCGGCGGCTCAAAGACGCGCATTTGCTCATGAGTAGGCAACAAAGTGTACAAGGGAAGAACTTTTAACTTTTTTTCCTCGTTATCATACTCTTCGTCGAAGCCCTCATCAGGATCATCATCAAACTTGTCGCTGCCAGCATCATCATTGATTTCCAAGTCATCCTCAAAATCCAGATCTGCTGCTTCTTCTTCGAATGCGACCTCTTTGCTCGACGATTGAACCAGCGCCCTGTTTTCACCGGGTGCAGTTTGTTCAGGCACTGATCCCGAGGATGCGTACTGTTTCAACGTCTTGATTGCGTGATTAATCTCATTTTGACCAGTAAGGAAGATGATGATACCCCCCTTCGGAAGTCTCTCGTGGATTTTGATTGCTTTATACACGGCCTCTGACACGTAGTCAAAAGGTGTACGGCGATTGAAATGCACGGCTACTGGGTACTGGCGGGCTTCAACAGAAACAAGCGGAGGGCGAATAGGAAATAGAGTTTGGTTCTCCGTAAAATCCGTGACACGAAGTGTCGCGGACATGATCACTAGTTTCAGGGGGTTACCATCTGCGCGCCTGACCTTTACAATGCGGCTGAGAATGCCAATCAATATGTCAGTGTTGACACTGCGCTCGTGGGCCTCATCAACAATGAGCGCTGAGTACTTGGTCAAATTCAGATCCACAGAAAGCTCTCGCAGCAAAACACCGTCAGTCATGAATTTAATGCGAGTACCACCTGAGACTTTGGTGTCAAACCTGATTTGATAGCCGACATGGTGGCCATGATCACCGAGCTCTTTTCCAACACGCTCAGCCATGGACATTGCAGCAACACGGCGAGGCTGGGTGACGCCAATCATTCCGGGGTTACCTGACCCAGGACTTCCGTAGCCTGCCTCGTAGAGGAATTGAGGCACTTGTGTAGTCTTACCAGAGCCAGTTTCGCCTGTTAGAACCACAACGTCATGGTTGTGCACTGCTTCGACTATCTGCTGTTCGCTTGCTGTGGCTGGCAATGCCAACCGAGCTTCCACTAAATTTTCGGGACGTGAAACATTAACATAATGGGTCCTTTCGCGCACCACTGTGCCTGGGGCAAATTCAGCAGGTAGAGGCTCCTTCTCAACTTCACGTAGCCTATGCTGATAGTTTTCTACTTTGGGCGTAGGAATAACTTCCCTGGGCTTTTCCTGCGAGTTGACCCAGTCAACGAATGCTTTTCCAGTGCTCTTAGAATGCTGAGAATTTTTACTTGTGTCCCAGTCTCCTTGACTTTGTGCAGTATCGATCTCACTATCAGTATCACGCTCTTCATTGTAATCATCGCTTGAAACGGTACTCACATCTTGGTGGTCTCGCTGACCTTCCAGGTCTGCACCATCATCGCTGAAGCCATTGAAAGACTCATAGTCAGATTTAGTACTATCAGAGTCAGAACTGTCGGTGATATCATCGTTGTCGCGCGTTTCGTCAGAACCGGAATCGTCGTGTGGTTCGTCGGACCTTTCGTCATTTTCGTTATCCTCTAAGCCCAATTGCGATCTCCACGTAATTTTTCCAGTCTTTGGCTTTCGGCGTTCGATAGTAGGCAAGTTCTGGAAGCCAAAACCATATGCGGGTCTCCTGTTGTCAATAAAAGTCGACTGTGCGAGCCCATCTTCGTCTTCTTGATTATTGAGAATGTCACGTTGCTCTAGACTATCCACCAGAGCAGAAGCTGCTTTCCTCTCCTTGGAATTCAATTCATTCAAACCATCTCCAGAACTCTCGGTTTCTTCTTCAGAACTACCAGTGCCAGAATTATCACTGTCGTCGCTCTCAAGGCTTTTCGCAATCTGACTTTTCGCCCCTAGGCGTTTGAGACTTTGGAAATTTGTTGTGTTAACGTGCGAGGCAGCAAGTTTAGTAAATATTTCGTCTTGTTCCTGCTTGCGAACCTGGCGATCGATATACTTGTCCAGTCTCTTACGCTTTGCAGAATTGGTTTTCCATTTCGGCTGTAGTGCATCCGCGAGTTGACGTTTCCGTTCGACCTTTTCTTCTGCAGTGAGAGGCACAAGTACCTCTGTATTAGAATTTGGCAACGGAAAGCTGTTGGTTTCGATTGCGTGCTGGTCAGTAGGTGCCGCGTCCTTGTCTCGATGGAATTGCTGCTGACGTTTCCGCTTCAATTCATTTCGTTTAGAGACTGTGCCTGCACGGGCTTTATCATTAAATCTGACACGGTATTTCGCCATGTGAGTTCTCGACAATCAATTTGTAGCGAGATCAGCCAAGATTTCAACTATGCATACAGGTGGGCGTGGGCGAAGAAAAATCCTTAGATAATAATTTATGTGCCTGGGGGGCCCTGAAATTTTCTGGACTTGGGCCAGCAAATAGCATGGTATCCAGGGTCCAGTACGGCTCTTTTGAGCTAACGCCCTGGTACCCAAGTACAGGATACATTGACTTCGATGCCAAGTATCTCAAATCATATCGATCGAAGGAGCCCCACTCCTTGTGGCAGAACATGACTGACGAAAAGATCAAAGACCGAGATTTGCATTTGCACGTCTGTCCCATGTGCTTTTTGTACTCGTCACTGGCTAGTGATGTTGAGAAACACAAGCCGCTCTGCCGGTACGCTGACACTGGCGGTCAGCCCGGTAGACTCGTTTATGATGCTCCAGAATACTCTATTTTCGAGCTCGAGTGCCTCGATGACAGCGACAAACTATATATGCAAAGCTTGTCTCTATTTGGGAAACTGTTTCTCGAAACCAAGTCAATCTGCTTTTCCATTGATAATTTTTGGATCTATGTCCTCAGAGACAAGGAGACGAAAATGGTTGCAGGCTTTTTCTCTAAGGAAAAGGCTCCCTGGTTCAACTACAATCTTGCATGCATCGTGGTTTTTCCCCCATTTCAACGCCGAGGCTACGGAAATGCCATGATTGGCTTTTCATACTATCTAAGCCGGCGTGACAACACTGTTGGGTCTCCGGAGCAGCCGTTGAGCGACTACGGTCGCAAATCCTATCTAGCATACTGGCAGGCAGAGCTTTGCCGTTTCATTTTAACTCCCCCAGCACATTTCCCAAGAGCGTTCTCTCTAAGAGACCTGGCAAAGCATACCGGTATAGAGTCAGCCGACGTTGCTGCAGCATTAGAATCTATGGGGGCGCTCACACGGGGTAAACGGGGCGCCTCCACTGTTCACATTGATAAGGTGCTAGAGTACCAATCTACGCACACACTGCAACCGAGCTTCAACGAATCTTTTATCATTGAGCATCCTATTTATAAATCAACAGCATAAAAGTACATTTTCACACTTAATCAGTTGCCTCTACGCCCGCCTCTATTCTTCTATGCATAAGTAAGAACTAAATCCACCAACCGATCCAGATTGATATCAGTCGGGCCATCATACAGATCTTCTGAGGGAAGTTTTGCAAGAAGCTTCGTAACTGCTTCAGGCACTGGAACCGAAGGAACTTTTGATTCCTCCACGCGAAATTCTGAGCGTACTGGGTCAGCTCCAAACTGCTGAAACCTTCGGGCATAAAGTTCAATGGGGTCGGTCCCAGGGTACATTTCGACGTACCGCCCCTCCAGTTTCCTCACAGCGCCAATGTCTCCATAAAGTGCCTCAAATTCTAAGAATTGATCATATATAGGCTTGAAAACAACCGTATCAACATCTGCCAGGGCCTTTTCAAACACCACTTTCGCATTGGTTTCATCGCCAATCTGGAACAAGAACTTTAAGTACGCTTGAAGAAATGCTGGAATCGTACTATATCGCTTGTAGGCAATTTCATAGATTTTACTAGCCACGGCTGAGTCTTTGTTCTGTAGTTCCATTGCAGCCGATGCTGTATAAATTTCATACGTGCAGTAAGTCAGCTTTCTCGCTTCGCCAAATATTTTGCGAGCTTCCTTTTGACCCTGCTTTCGCTTGATAGCCCACATGAGTTCCACATACGCCATAGTGATATCAGTTCCTGGTTCATCATCCTTTCTTTCACCTTGCAGATATTCAATCAGAGTCCTGTAAGTTTGATTAACTTCCTCACGCCGGTCATTCTGCTCAAAAATATCGGCAAGCTTACTAGCCAGAAGAAAAGAGCCAGGAAGAATGCGGATGCCCTGCTGAAGGTACTCAATGGCATCTTGTGTCAAGGTCTGAGCTACAGTATACTCACTGGCATCAAACCAGATCTCTGGATAGAAACATAGTGACACCATAGCCTGACGGTAGGTAAATAGGACACGGTTGCGCACCAAGTCTTCATCATCAAGCTGCAGCGGGTTAGACTTCTCGAATGCCAACAGCTCGCGCCAGCGTCGAAGCTGATCTCTCTCCATTCGAGAGTATGAACGGGAGGAAGGGAATGTATTGCGGGAAAGACCAGCGTTCAGCGAAGTGAGCCGCTGCAACACACCTCGTGCGGTCATATATGCGCTACTGCGTTCTTCGATGAACTTGCGAGCCGTGGTCCTATTGATCTCGTTTTCAAATGAGTTGAACGCCCGCCATAACACCTCGATGTTGGAAACCGGCAAACTAACGGCCCGCCGATATATGTTGCGGAGTTCGTCCATTTTCTGCTGCTGCTCCCATGTTGAGCCAGCCGGCCGACCTCCGATAAACTCGATATACTGCTTCCACACGGGCCCACAGGCAATATCGTATTGGATCTTACCCAGAGCAAACTCATACGCTTGCGCAATTGTTTGATAAGCCTTCGCTTCGTCTGCTGTCGCAGAGTTTATGGGATTGACTCGGCGCACATATCCGAGATATGCCATCCAGAGGCCGACATGGGGCACTTTTTTCAAGGACCTGGAAAACAGCTGCTCGGCCTTTTTGAACTCGGTTTGTTCCAGCATTAACTCCACATATTGGGTCCAGATCTCGCCACTGAGCGGGTAGTACTCGAGAACGCGCTCATACGCCTTTTCGAGCTCGACTACCTTGTCCTCGGCTTTAAACTGTGCTATTAACCGGTGCCAGGCATCGGTGTCATGCGGGTTTAGTTCTACCTGTTGTTCTAAGTGCGGGACGTTTTCTTCAGCGACAACCTTTCGCCGTTTTTGAATCTGTTCCGCCATGCTATATAATGGCCGCCTGCAGCACTGATGCAAAGTCGACCAAGCAGAATGTGCAAAGTAGTAGAGGTCAGTTAGTGAGAAAGCGAGCTGCCAATCCTGCGGGTTATTAATCTGTGGTAGGGAGAGGGCGGGCAACGTGAGGTAGAGCTCGCGGGCGGGACTAAGGCTGTCCATGCACCAGTATCCTTGCTGACCCGACGACCTCGCAGAACCAAGAAGCATGGAAGTGCACGTCTGGGCACCGTTTTCGAGGACTGCGCTCTCATTCGACCCAGAGTGCCTGGCAGTTCTATGGTATATTTCTCTCACGGGAGCACCGGTTACGGCCGTGGCCAGTAATAATATATTCATGTCGAAGACCCGAGTTCTTCCCGCCCTAATCGACAGATCGAGTTCCGAGGCTGTCTTTGTATCGGGATTTCCCGGCATCACGGACTATTTGCGTGCAAAGGGACATAGGCTTGAGCATGTGGTATCCGAATCTTATGGTCCTCTCGAACAGAGCAAAGACATTGCGTTACAAGCCTATTTGCACAAGCTCGGCACGATAACACTCTGGACGCTGTTTGTGAACAAGGCTAACTACGAAAGTGTGACGCGACCGCTGATCAGCGATAGCATTCCGTTTCCTATGCAGTACAATGCCGCTGTCTCGTTGCAGCGGGCTGCCAGCAAGCGAGTTGAGTTCGAGCGCATCACGCACAACAAGACGGGGAACACCGTGCCAGTGATCAAGGAGAAGGGCGTGAGCAGACTCCACGAGCAGATGCTAGAAGGTGTTCGTGACCGCCAGAAGGCTGTCAAAAGCATGAAACAAAGCATGCAAATATTCACTCTGGCTGAGGAGGTCTACAGTCTACTTGACAAGGTTGTTACGTCTAGCTTCACAGAGGGAACGCTTTTGTTGGCGGCAAATATACATTTGCAGACGCTTCCTGAACTGAAAGAAAAGCCCGTAGGCAAGGTGCTGGAGAACAAAGCGACGTTGCAAAAGCTTATTGCCCTCGTCTCCAACTTGGAGCTGCCAGCGATCGACTTTACCGTCAACGACAGCCAGTACAATCTCACAAATTACCTATTAAGCTGGACGCCGTACTCTCGGTGGCCCCAGTATTGAATCGAATTATTTATTGTAGCTCATAATAATAATTATAGGAAGAGATGCCCTTGGAACATTCAGCTATTATACGCAGGCGACTCTCGGCGCCGGACGGGCCCGGCTCAGTTTTTCTTAGGCACGGCTAATCCGTTATGCACGAGGTAATAGACAACTGTAGAATCATCTGTAATCATGGCCATCACTATCCGCTTGGGCTCCTGAGCCAGACCTGAATGTGCCTTGATTGCTGCAAATGCAGCCGCCCATTTCTCCACTGTCCAGTCTGACTTGGTGTATGTTGCAAGGACGTACTCTTGCGTCACCTCGAAATCATTGGGATGCAGGACCTTTGGGGGATAACCGGTGCAGATGTCGAGATTGGGTAGGTGATAATCCTCGACCTTGTTCCACAGTTGATGGTGCACAAGGTTGTATTTGACTGTATCTGTTGCCGTTTGTATCATGGCGTCACAACACAAGCTAGCTGTCGCCCGATTCAAGCTCGACAACTCTCAGTGCCCAGTAAGTCCACGTGAGACGCGCCGCCCGTTCCCAAGCTGAAGGATGTCAGACGGGGCCCCGTTAACCTTCCCGAGCCTTCCCGAGCCGTAAATTTTATGCAGGCTCAGGTGGTTAGGGGGTGCAAATGAGAGCCGAATTTGTCACTCACGGCGTGCCTGCATACAATTTAGCCAGCCCACCGAAAGGACCTGTGTTCTTCAACGCCTTAATAGCTGTTCGGTAGCTTGTGCCTTGGGCCCAAAATCTCCAGAACATAGGAATCCGCGTTCTTTTTTCCTCTCTGGTTGCGTTGCATTGCTTTGCTTAATTTAATTCACACGCCTTCTTAGCTTTCTTGCCCTCTTCTCGAAACTAGTATTGCCAGCCTCGGCAAACTGAAAAGTCTAAATCTCCCAAAAAATGAAACGCGAAATCCCGTTTGAAGAGCCTTCCGTCAACTGTAATGCCCCAGCTGCCCCCAAGCTGGATACGATCCAGCAAGAAAAGTTTGACGCGGTTTTGGCCTACCTGAACTCGATTAAGGTGCTGCCAGTGCAGGACAAGTCCTCGGAAAATGCTCCGCTAGCCGATAGTGAGAAGGCATGGCTGAGCCGCGAGTGCATTCTGCGTTACCTTCGGGCAACAAAGTGGAACACCAAAGAGTGCTCACGACGACTGCAGGCCACGCTCATGTGGCGCCGCACCTTTGGTGTTGATCCCCTGACGACCTTGACGGGCGACATGGTAAGCAAAGAGAACGAAACAGGAAAGGAAGTGCTACTTGGCTATGACAATGACGCACGGCCCTGCTTGTATCTTCGCCCTGGCAAGCAAAACACCAAGTCCAGCCATACGCAGGTGCAGCATCTGGTGTTCATGCTCGAGCGCGTGATTGACTTCATGGTGCCCGGCCAGGACCAGCTGGCGCTGATCATTGATTTTGACAACACGGGCCTTTCCACGAAAATGCCGTCAATGAGCACGGGCCGCGAGGTTCTGAATATTCTTCAAGACCACTACCCCGAGCGGTTGGGCAAGGCGCTGCTCACCAACATTCCTCGGGTCGCCAAAATGTTCCTAAAGCTGATCCACCCGTTCATTGACCCTCTCACTCGCGAGAAGCTCGTGTTCAACCAGCCGTTTCCCAAGTATGTGCCTGCAAATCAACTTATGCAGGAGTACGGCGGTGAAGTGGCCTTCGATTACAACCATTCCGTGTATTGGCCGGTGCTCATCGAGATGTCCAAGGCCCGCCATGAGTATTTCCTGCAGCGTTGGAGGGAATTGAGCAACGGGGAGATCGGTTTCAGTGAGTCCACTTTGCGCGAGGATTTCAAGCCGTTGTACGGAGCGAACAATGGGGCCCATGCTCACGAGCAGCAGCCGAACGGCCACTAAAAGGTTTTGGGCCGCAGGTCAAGACTATGTAATTTTGAATATCTTTTCAAGTAGTGGACTACCGACTCTCTTTCGTTTTTAGTTTCTATGGCCCCGATGGTCCTCAATCAACATATCTCAGTTTGTTTTAGCTAAGTTTGGCGATCTGCCATAAGACCGCATCCTACCCACGCGCCATTGTCAGATAAAGCGGGGAAGGGGAGGCTTCTGCAGGCGAGGCTCACGCTGCATCTGATCTGGCAAGGTATGGCGAGGATGGCGGGAGAACCCCGGGATCAGGGGCCGGCCTCCGTTCGTATCCTAGAAAGACCGCAGTCATTACGGCACATCCACACTCCATCTCTGGGCTTGTCAGTCTTGCGCTATCACTCGTGCCGCATGTATGCTGAGTTTCGAACGCCTGACTCAGGCGGGCCTCAACACCCTCCTCCCCACAGACGCACGGCGGGGGACTCGGGCCGTACACAGGTGCTATGCATGACCTGGGTCGTTGACCAAGGTGTTACCAAAGTAGGTGAGGGAGCATACCAGGCCCAGAGACCCTAAATAAGAGATATAGATGGTGATATGGGAGCATATCTCTATTATGCGGCGAGCTCTATGCAATTCCTCCTTAACCCCTTTATAAGGCGCCAGTGAGCGCGAATTTCAGGCGCCATGCGACCTCCTGCCCTCCTGGGGTCCCAGTGATCTGCACCCCATGAGGACCTTGGCGGCTCAACCGCGGATATGCAAGATAGTGCACGCATGCACCATTACCTCAAGTGCATGACGCCGTGTTATCACGTAACAGTGAGGGGGATTATTTAAATGGCAGCCTCGACTCGCGCCGGAACCCAGCGAATCTTGTTTATGCCCTTTCGTCCTTTCGGGTATTTCAATAAATCTTCATCTTCGCTGGCCAAAAGTATGTCGTCACTTGCCCCCGAAACACTTGCCGAGTGGACCTCCTCCGTGAACCAGGACCCCTCGCTGGCTCTGGCCGCTACCGTCATTGGAAACGCCGACCCAGCGGAGGTGCTGATCCGCCGTGAGCCCAAGGCCTTTTTCTCGCGCGATGTTTACAACAACAGCGTTGATCCTCTAGGTGCGCCCATCACGAACCAGAAGTCGTCGGGCCGCTGCTGGCTGTTTGCCGCCACGAATGTGCTGCGCGTGGACGTGATGCGCCGCTACAACCTGGAAAAGTTCCAGCTGTCTCCGTCGTACCTGTTTTTCTACGACAAGCTCGAGAAGGCCAACTACTTCCTGGATCAGATCATCGACACTGCCAAGGAGCCCGTCGAGGGTCGGTTGGTGCAGCACCTGCTGCAGGCTCCCATCAACGATGGTGGCCAGTTCAACATGGTTGTCAACATTGTGGAGAAGTACGGCCTGGTGCCTAACTCCATCTACCCGGACAACTTCCAGACCCTGAAGTCGAACCAGGTCAACCAGTTTGTCACGACGCTGCTGCGCCAGTTTGCTCAGGAGCTGCGCGAGGCGATCGCCAAAGGTGACGATCCGCGCCCGCTCCAGAAGAAGCAGATTCAGAAGGTGCACCAGCTCCTGGTCGTGTTCCTGGGCGCTCCTCCCGGCATCAACGAGGAGTTTATCTGGGACTACGTTGATAAGGACAAGAAGGTGCACTCGGTCAAGTCCACTCCCCTCAAGTTCTACAAGGACGTGGTCAAGTTCAACGCCCGTGAGGCCGTATCGCTGCTTAATGATCCCCGTAACGACTACAACCGCGTCATCCAGATCGACCGTCTGGGCAACGTGTCTGGCGAGGAGGACGTTAAGTACTTGAACGTTGACATCGACGTGCTGGCCGACAAGGCGATCGAGAGAATCAAGAACAACAAGCCCGTGTTCTTTGGCACTCACACTCCCATCTACCACGACCGCACCCGGGGTATCATTGATCAGGGCCTGTGGGACTACAAGGCCATTGGCTTTGACCCTAAGCAGGACAAGGCCAGCCGTGTCGAGTATGGCCAGAGTCTGATGACCCATGCCATGGTGCTCACTGCCGTCCACCTGGACGAGAATGGCAAGCCCGTGCGCTGGCGCGTCGAGAACTCGTGGGGCAAGGACGTTGGCATTGACGGCATCTTCTCGATGTCGCACGACTTTTTCAAGGAGTACGTATACCAGGTCGTTGTCGACAAGAAGGAGATTTCGGACCATGCCAAGTACCTCGAGACCGAGCCCGTGCACCTGCCCCCGTGGGACCCCATGGGAGCTCTGGCTAACTGATGCGCCCGAGACGGTATGGCCGGGCCGCGTCGCCTCGAAGCTTAGTTAAGATTGTACAAGAGTTAGGTATTTGCTTTACATTGCAATTTAGTTGTCGAGCGATTCGGTCGCAAGGGCACTCCCGTCGACGCTGCCCTCGCCACCGCCCCAGATTTCGTACACAAGCTGCGACGTGGGCAGGCGGATGCGCCGCCGCTGGATGTTGTCCTTGGTCTTCAAATAAATAAGGGCCTCACGGTCCGCCACGTGGTCTAGTTGTGCATAGGCGTCGGTGAGGGCCCGCGGCGTCGGGAACAACTTCTGTATGACTCGGGCCTTTTCCTCGGAAATGCCATGGATGGCCATTAGCATGCGGCGGAACAGCTCGCCAACAGTCCGACGGCCGCTTTTGGCCATGCCCTGGGCAAACGAATCGTAGTCAATACCAACCCGATACCTCTGATCCGTTGGTGCCCGCCGCGCGGCCTCCATCGACAGAGCAAACGTGTCCACATTGGGAACCACCACGGTGAGAGGTGCGTCGGCATACATGACAGAAATCTCGTCGGTGAGTTCTGCAAGATATCGTGTCGTTTCCATCTGGCTGTACGTCTGCTGCAGGTACATGCCATGGTGCACGAGCAGTTGAGACATGGATGTGCGGATCCGCTGCTCCGACCATGTGATATGGTCCGACGACCCGACCATTTCCACCAAATAAATAATGTGGCTGAGTCCGGCCTTTTGCAGGCGCTGCTTCTGTTCCTCAAAGCGCCCGTCAAAGATGCTCGACACCAGATCGGACAAGGTCTTGCGCTCGACAATGAAGTCCAACACCGCACGGCGGCCGGACTCAATATGCTCGGCCACCCAGGTGATATCGCCGGCCACCAGCGATACATTGTCTAGCACAATGCCCTGGAGCTCGAGGGCCTCTGCAAACCCGGTACGGTTCTTCTTGGACATGACCTCGCGAGTATCGAGCAGGAGCTTAACCTTGTATTCCTCCGGGTGCCATTGCTCGCTGAGGAACTCGCCGGGCGCAAGCCGAGGAGGCGCACTTGACGAGTTAGAAGCAGCGAGGGGCAGATCATTGGGGGCACCCTGGCTAAGACTTGGCTGGCCCTCTTTTCCCTCCAATTGCAGGAGACTTTCGGCCACCCTCCGGCCGCTGTCGCTCAAAACATAGCGGCCGTTGTGAGCGTACAGGTACTCGCGCTTTTGCAATATTCCCAGCGAGGGAGATATCGCTGGGACCTGCTTGGAAAATGTGATGCTCGTGCTCAGCATGAGCCGCGACTTCATGGCACGCACTAGGTCGTGCTTGCCCACTCCGAGCGTGGAGGTACCCTCCAGCTCGCGCATCACAATCAGCAAATGATACGTGACGCTGTCGTACCGCGGGATGTATGCCTTGCGAGCCGCAGCGGTGGCGGTCTGTCTGCGTGCCTGCGCGCTGGACTGCGGTTGCGTGGCGGTGGGCGGCCGCAGCACTGCTTCCACATCGACGTACGCAATTTTCAAAGTCTTGCAGTGCGCTTTGGCTTTACGCTCGAGCTTGGCGCACGTCTTTTCGCCGAAATACTTGAGCTTCTTCAAGTCGGCTGGCCGGTCAATCTCCAAGTTCCTTGCGGCCGCCAGCGAGTCCAGGCAGTTTGTATACGCCTGAATGACGTATGTGGCCGCCTGCTTTTCCTGAGCCGCCGCTCGCCATTCTTCCAGCCATGCTGCACACAGCGGGACCCAGTCGACCTGCTCCATAGCAGCGTCGGCCCGGCGGTGCACAATCAATCACGATATCGTACCACTGATCAAGCGCCTAGCTCTATGGTGACCTGAGCGGCTGGCTGTCAACAACGACAATAATAGGAGCTTCGCGTGCGCCAAATCAATCGGCTGGGACGACGCGTCCAGGCAGCCACAACCCTGAGAGGCAAGACCGAGCGTCCCACTTCTCACCGAGCGTGGGGAGGCCAGAGCAGAGTGCCGATTCTTCTCCCAAGGCATTGCACAAGCCTCATTCTCCCAGCCCAGCACACAAATCACGGACACACCCCCCCACACACCCATTCGCAAACTATCGCAGCAGGCGCGCGATAGCCTTCCTCCCGCTTTATGGCCTCGGTGCGGAAACGATCGTGGGAGCAGAGTTTCGAGCTTCCGTCGGAGCCGCGCCGCAATATGAGCGAAGGCGTGTTTGGCTTCTTCCGCGCGCTCTGGCGGCCCTCAAGTGCCGGGGAGGCCGACCGCCGGCACAAACGGGCTTCCGCCCAAGCGCCGAAGCGCACGATCCAGGAGCCTGTACTAATAGATCTGATTGACGATACTGAGGCGGAGCAGTCTACGGTCTACCCGGCGCCCCGCGTAAACGTAGCTCGGCACGGCCCCCGGACTGCTACGGGAGAGCGCGGAGCGTCCGCCGGCGCGTCGACCGCAGCGTTCTACCCGCGAGAAGACACAGACAACCCCTCTGACACCCAGATTGACACTTTAGCCCACACGCTAGCCAGCAGATTCATAGGCGGTGTTTTGCCTGGCCTGTCTGCCGGCAGGGTGCAGCGGCCGACGGGCAGCGATGTGCTCAGAACGCTTAGCAGATCGGGCTCCTGGGTATCTGGCCGCCCCAATTCCAGCAGGAGCTCAATATCTGGTTCTGCGGATGCGACTGATGCTTCTAATAGGTCGCAGTTGCGCGAGGCGGCCAGAAGGGAGTCGCGCAGCCGCCTGGCTCCTGGCACTGTTGCGCCGGCGAACGCTGCAAACTATGCGGAACTCCATCGCCAAAAACTGAAGATGATCAACGACATTCAAAAATGGCAGGATAGCTACGAAACACTGCGAGTTCCCAAAACCGCTGAACCTGTGAAACCCCTGGCGCCCGAGAAGCTGGCGGTGGTCCGGAGGTACTGGAGCGCTCCGGGCAAAGACCGGGAGGTACTTGGTGAAGCATACCGCGTCGAGCTCATGTATCGCGATTTGAGAACGCTGCAAGAGAGACAGTGGCTTAACGATAACGTCATTGATTTGTATCTTGCTGGAATTACGGCTGCGCACCCGGACCTCAAGGTGTTTGCCTTTACCACCCACTTTTTCTCCCAGCTCGAATTGAAGGGCTACGCAGGCGTTGCGAAGTGGGCCAATCGCCGAAAAATCAACGTGCTCCAGCTGAACTACATTGTGGTGCCTGTCAATCGCGGGAACATGCACTGGACCCTAGCAGTCGTCAACAACAAAGAGAAAAAGCTCCAGTACTACGATTCAATAGGTGGCTCCGGCGATGACGTCCTGGGCTTGCTAGAGAAGTACATGGTACAGGAGGGCGACAAAAAGGAGCCCGGGGTATCTCACGAGGCACAGTTCGCTGCTTATGAGAAAGTGCCTCGCAGCTCTTCTGCTCGCCAGCAGAACGGCTACGACTGTGGGGTGTTCCTCTGTCAAAACGCCAAAGCAGTGCTAACGGGTCAAGCCCCTACATTTTCTCAGGCCGACATTCCTGCGATCAGACAGATCATGGCATTTGACCTCCTCGAGCATGTTGGCGCTACGAGCCAACCCCGCCTTTAGTTCTGCGACTCTGGGCGCGCATGCAGCTTGCAGGAAGAAAAACAAAGCGTGAGCATTAGTGAACATTCCGACTAACTTATTTATTTACTAGCGGCCCTGGTGCGCCAAGGCCTTTTGCAGATCCTGCTGCCGCTGCTTGACGTCCTTTTCCAGTGCATCGATCTGGGCCTGCGAGGCTGCCACTTTGGCGGCCAAGTAGTCCGCCCGTTTGCTGGTTTCCCAGCGGCTCGGCAGCTTTCCCAGCAGGTCAAGCTCTTGCTCCGCCGTGTGAATCTTTGCTACCTCGTCCTTGACGTGTAGCTTCAATACCTCGGTGTCCATAATGGCGCACAAACGTGGGTCCTCAACCAGTCGTCTGAACGCGGCATAGTACAAAGGTTTGCCTGGCCGAACATCAGATAGGCGACCACCAACACTGCGACCGGAGATCATCTCGCGGCGCTCCAGTGCTTTGAGTGCGTTAAGTTGGTCCTCGCTGGAAAACAGCGGGCTTTTCTGAATTCCACCAGCGACAGGGAGCCACTCGCGGTCGGTCTTCAGTTCCGCCAGGTACCGGATAACTGTCCAAACCTGAGCAGTCGTCCAGTCAGGGTTCTTAGCATTCAGGTACATTTGAGAAATCTCGATGGCGCTTTGCTCAATCATTCCGTTTAAAGCTCTGAGTGGCGACTCTCCAGCTAGAAGCCGACGCGTGAAAGCCTGTAAGTCTGTGAGCCGGCCACCCAACGGCTCCAGCTTATCAGAGTCCAGCCTCTCCAGCTCTACAATGGCATTCTTGGCTCCCGAGTCCAGGGTGTCGAATGCCGTCTTGCCTTTCTCTTTGTCCTTCTCAGAGACCTGTGTATGGCCGGTATAATCAAGAATGTAGCGCTTCGCCGCCGCCGCGGTAGCATCTGCGATGCCGATATTCTCAAATACACGATTAGGGAGCGCCTCACTTAGCAGCTTATCGAAACCGACATCCTGTGTAATGAAAATAACTTCAGCAATATTTGCTTGGACCAGACTGCCTGCCCACTCGGCGAGCAACTTGCTCGACGGCGCTCCAGCTTTGAAGCCGCGGATTACGACAACAGGCTGGGAGGTAGGATGTGATTGCAGATAGTCGGACTCTTTGACATCTTTAGCTTTGCCACTCACCGCGACATTATGCAATGCGATAGAAGCGGTCGCAAGCATTCGCTTAGACTGCTGGTCTGTGGTCTCTGAGAATCCAGAGTTCTGGCCAGCCAAGCTCTGAGCCGCCAAGTCCACGAATTTGGAGATGCTGTTTGTCCATAGGAACACGGGGAAGTATCCCAGCATATTTGAGAGCTGGCTCAGGTAGTCATTATCTGTCTTGGTTCGTTCAAGAACCTCGCTGTCCACTTCCAATACGGGTCTGTGGCTCCGTTGCAACACTGAGCGAACCAACCGGGATTTCCCGCTACCTCGGGGACCAGATACCACGATGAAAGTATTTGTTCCTTCATTCAGAGCCTTTTCAAGCTTCTCACCCCCAGCCGCCAATTCTTGCCAAGACGCAGAGAACTGGATAGACTCTTCATCATGCCTGCTAGTGAAGCTGATAATTGACCTCCAGCTATGCAGCCACCGACGGAACCGTGCAACTGTTGGGAAACGCTGCTCAAGCTTTTCTGTAAACAAAGACCCACGGACGCGAATACCAACGCTGAATACACGAATTGGTTCAAAAATGAGATAGGCCAGACCGGCCAATATAGCAATGAGCAGGGGAATTGAGACACGGGGGTGATTTGTGAGCCATTCTTTGATCGGGTTAGCCGAGTTCTCGTTCACAAATGAGATGTGGATCTTGGTGCCGTTGATATCTTGGCCGTTGGCGCAATTGCGGGCTGTGGTGGCATCCACGTAGTTGGCATAGATAATGTTCGTGCTGCGCGGCATGTCTTTGTTTCCCGGAGACGGCGGTACAATGTCCTTGATTCGACCGTACCGCCGTAGGTTCGCATAAAGCTGTTCGGGCGACACGTCGGGTCCGTCGAACGTCACCTTCACAGTTGTAGTCCAGACGCGCTTCATGTCCTCAATCCAAGGGCGGCCCAGAACCGGGTAGACACGCCAATGCAGCGCCTGGATATCAATGAAGCGGTGTTTGTGGTTGTGAACCTCGTCGATGATCTGCTTGGCCACCTTGTCCGCTGAGACGTCGGGATCTGTGATTCGAAGCTTGACAAATGCACCGCCCTCGTTTTCGCGAGGGATGAATTCGTCCACCTCGACGGGAAGGCCCTTTGGAATGTGATCCGTGACCGTGTTCAAAACAGACTGATTCGAGCGAATGTAGAGAAACCGGGGGATGAACCTGCCGAACTGCCCGCTCGGCAGAAACAGGCGGCTGTAGTAAAGCAGCAGCTCCCGCCACTTCTTGTCGATTTCGCCCGTCGTCTTGACGTCCTCACCCTCACGAACGCTGGACGCAGGCACTTCCTTGTCGGTATCGCTCGGAGCCTTCTGTGCCTCAGAATTCTTATTGCTAGCCTCGTCAGGCCGCGCATATTCGAGCCCAGGCTTGCTCGTGCTCAAGCCTCGGGTGGCGGAGGCAGCTCCGAAGCGCGGTCTCGAACGCAGCCAGGAATTGCAGGGTAGCTCAGAAGCACCTCGAGGCAGGCATATCCCACAAGGAGGGGCGCGCGCCAAAAAGGCAATGCCCCGTACCGCTGCTCGTCTGTGCATTGCTACTGACGAGGATGGCGTGCAGATGGGAGCGTTGCACATGCAGGCCCGGCCTGCATACATCCTATCCCAGCAGCCACGCGCGAGGTGCGGCGATCCAACAGCCAAAAAAGAAATGCGACCTCGGTGAGGGTCGAACTCACGATCTTACGATTAACAGTCGTACGCCTTAACCAACTTGGCCACGAAGTCAAAGACAGGTAAATTTTGCGATTTTAGAATTTGTGGGCACCGAGCTCCATCGGCTGCTCACGCGACAGCGCGCTCGCACGATGCTCCTGAATGCTCCTCAATTTGCCGGGCTAGATATTCCTCAGCAGGCCACTTCACCTCTCACTTTTATGTCGCTAGAGTCCTTCCTCCAGACGAGGCTATATACCGCTGCACGGCGGCACGGCACGGGCCCGACGCTGTAATCGCGCTTTCCCTCACAGCAGGGTCCTCGGCATGCTGCAAGATGCCCAATTCGGCGCGTCACGTGAAGTTTGTCAGCCTGTCGTCATGGCGACCTGGGCGGTGCCGCAGATATACAGGGCTCTTCCCCACACCCTAGCGTCCTGCCACCTACGCCTTCCTTCTTTCTGGAAACCGCATTATCTGGTGATATCTCGCTCAATTGCTCTAGTGTATGTGCTCTGCGTTTAGAATCAAGACCATGGGCCGCACTTTTACTGACAACGACGATTTCGAGGTCGTGCCTGCCTCTTCTGGCACCCGCTCGCGCAAGGGAGAGGCCACCCGCTCATTGGACCCCAAACTGGACTGGGAGACTTACGCCTCGAAGTACCTGGAGTTCACCGACAGGAACCCCACGGTCTTCCACGCCGTAGACTTTCTGCGCACCGAGTTCGAGAAGCACGGTTTCACCTATGTGAGTGAGCGCGACTCGTGGGACGAGGCCCTTAAGAAAGGCAGCCGCTTCATCACGACCCGCAATGGTTCGTCTTTCATTGCCTGGGTTAAGGGCAAGCACTGGAAGCCCTCGAATGGTGCCACTCTCACTGGTGGCCACACCGACTCGCTGCACGCTACGCTCAAGCCCACGTCGAACCGGCCCACGGTCGATGGCTACGAGCTGCTGGGCGTGGCGCCGTACGCTGGTGCTCTGAGCTCGACTTGGTGGGATCGCGATCTCGGCGTTGGCGGCCGTGTGCTTGTGCGCAGCGGCAAGTCGGTCAAGTCCAAACTCGTCCGTATCCCCTACCCCGTTGCTCGCGTGCCCACCCTGGCTCCGCACTTTGGGCTGCCCGAATCGGGGCCCTTCAACAAAGAGACCCAGACCGTGCCGGTGCTTGGCCTGGTGCCTGTTGACGGTTTACCCGAGCCGACTGAGGAGGAAAAACAATCGCCAGTGATTGGCAAGCACCCGTTGCGCCTGCTTCGTGCCATTGCCAAGTATGCTCGCGTTGATCTCAAGGACATCGTAGAGGTTGAGCTGAACCTGTTCGATACGCAGCCTGCCAGCTTTGGCGGCATCGACAAGGAGTTTCTGTTCGCCCCGAGGGTCGATGACAAGATATGCACCTACGCTGCCTCGTATGGCCTAATTGAGGCAGCCGATGCCGTGGAGGAGGGCAATAGCCTTGCCATTGTGGGTGGCTTTGACGCTGAGGAAGTCGGTTCTCTTGATCGCTCGGGTGCACAGGGCAACCTGCTGGACTCGGTGGTCGACCGCATTCTGGGCGACGTGCCTGCCTCAACCTCGCATGTGTTCTATGCCAACTCTTTCTTTTTGTCATCTGACGTGTCCCACGCCGTGAATCCGAACTTTTCTAGTATCTACCTTGATGAGCACAAGCCCAAGTTCAACGTGGGCCTGACTTTGAGCCATGACCCGAATGGCCACATGATCACCAACTCAGTATCTGCGGCCATCGTTCACGAAGTGGCCCGCCGCTCGGGCGACAAGATTCAGCAGTTCCAAATCCGTAACGACTCACGTTCTGGCGGGACCATTGGCCCTTACATTTCGAGCCGCACCGGCATTCGTGGCGTAGATATTGGCATTGCCCAGCTTTCTATGCACAGCATCCGGGCTACGGTAGGCTCCAAGGACGTCTATCTCGGCGTGCGTTACTTCAAAAATTTCAATGAACTGTATAACGAGGTCGATTTGGCGTTTAAATTTGGCGATTTGTAAATTAGAGCACCTGGCATCTAGATAGTTATAATTTGTGAAGGGGGTTGAAGCGTCCGCCGCTTTGGGCGCGAAGCTTTGTCTTGCGCGCGCGCGGATTATCTGATATGGGTTAGGGCCTCTGCTGGTCAATCGCTGGCTGCGCATATCGCCGTCCCGCAGCCGGGGCACATCCATCCCAAGCTTACTACTACTAGAGAATATCTCCAAACTGGCGCCTCTTTCTCTTCATGAGCACAATCCTGTCGGCCGATGATCTGAACGACTTTATAGCTCCTGGAGTAGCTTGCATAAAGCCTGTTGAGATCGAAAAGTCGCAGGACCAAGCAGTAATTGAAATAGGCGTGGATGGTGCGCCTGTGGAGCGCCGGTCTGATGGTTCGACGGATACGCTGAAGCAGGCACAAATAAGCCTGACAGACTGTCTGGCTTGCTCCGGATGTGTAACATCTTCAGAAGCGCTACTGGTCGAGCTGCAAAGTCCGAAAGAAGTTATTAAAGCTGTTGAGGAAGGTAAAAGTGGCGCAAAGATCTTTGCCGTCAGCGTAACGCCACAGGTCCGCGTGTCCTTGGCGCGCGCGTTTGAGATTTCCGTGGACCAAGTCGACGTCAAATTGCATGCGTTATTTGTGGAAAAGCTGGGCTTTTCCTATATTGTAGGTACCGAAGTTGGCCGGGCGGTGTCGCTCGAGGCCAGTGCTCAGGAGGCCCTGGGGGCGTTCAGCTCCGGCTCAGAGCGTAAGGGCCCGATTCTCAGCTCAGTTTGTCCTGGATGGGCTGTGTATGCAGAAAAAACGCACCCTCATGTCCTTCCCTTTCTCTCGCATGTTCGCTCTCCCCAGCAGATCACCGGACGTTTGCTTAAAATGCTAATTGCCAGAAACACTGGCCGGGCGCCAGAGGATGTCTTTCACCTTAGTATCATGCCCTGTTTCGACAAGAAGTTGGAAGCTTCGCGCGAAGAATATGCTATTGGAGATGCCCGTGAAGTCGATATGGTTATTACTGCCCGCGAGGTGATCCAATTGTGCCGCGATTTGGGCTTTGATTTCGACGCGCTGAATGGTCAGCCCGGCCACGACTCGATGTTGTCCTGGCAAAATGTGGCCCCTCCGTTGTGGCCCGTTGATTTGCAGTGGGACTCGAATGTGGGCTCGTCTTCCGGCGGGTACTTAGCTTATGTGCTGGCCCGGGCCCAGTCGGTCCTGCCGAGTACGCGACTTGAGCGGATCGAGGGGAAAAATTCCGACTATGTGGAGTTCAATTTGGTAGAAGAATCAACGGGTTCCATTGTATTTCGGGGTGCCCAGATTTATGGGTTCCGTAATATACAGAACATCGTCCGCAAGCTCAAACCAGCCAAGGCGGGGCTCGGGCGTCGTGTCGGTCGTGCCGGGGCTACAGACCCTTTACAGTACAACTACGTTGAGGTTATGGCGTGCCCTGGCGGCTGCATAAATGGGGGTGGCCAGGTGGGCGCCCCCGAAAATGTGCCCACCAAGGTGTGGACCGAAGAGCTGAACAGAATCTATCGGTCTTTGAGGGTCAGCTCGATCAACGAAGAGACCGTTGCCGCCTTAATGGCGAACATCGGCATCCAGGCGGACGATCAATTGGTTCACACTGAGTTCAAGCCGCTTGAAAAGAACAACACTTTGCCAGAGGCCCTCACAGTGGGTACCCAGTGGTAGGCACCAGCGGGGCTCAGCCGGCGTATTTATTGACATCTGAGACGTTCGTGTTTCACTTATTGTTTATTAAACTATATTTGCATCTTATTTCAAGTATTCTTGCACCTTTTTGCCAGTCCGCCTATTGCGCTAGCTGTAAAGCGGGCTGGGCTGCTCGTACCTAGCCGTTACGCCCACCCTCTGGGATCCTGTGGTGATTCATGCCCGTGCCCAATGCCTGCGGAACAACCTCCCTGCAGCACGAGCCGGGCGTTCCACACATAATGATTGAGAAAAGCATGTGGGATGAATGCTCTATCATGTGGATGAGCGGCGGCCCGTGACCAGGCGTTGGTCAGCGGCCCGCCGGCCACAGCGACGGGCAGTACGAGATGAGGGCGCCTTGGGGTTCTCGGGCTAGCGAGTCCTGTACACTGCTTGAATTGCAGATCAACACTCCAGAATAGATGTAGATCGCCGGTTTGGCCTGCTAAATCGTTGAGCCCGATTTTTTTCATCGTATTGCCCATTGTTTTTTGCCCCCCTGCCCGCCATTGGCCACCCTGCCGCAAACTGGGTCCCCACCGGCACAATCGGAGGATGACAAAGGATCAGCAGGCACGTTTTATAAGGCACCCCAGACAAATAGGAGGGCTTCCCACCCAGTTGATTGCTAGTTATGTCGAGCACCCCGAACGTTCAGTTGGAGTCGTTTAAGAAGGAGGTGACAATCATCGTTCTAGGCGCCTCCGGCGACCTTGCGTCCAAGAAGACTGTAAGTATACAATGAGCCATTTGTGGCCCAGCCGAGGTGCATCTCAGCTCGATTCGGTTCTGGAACTGTGGGCGAGCCGAACAAAGGGTGCTACGCCGCAGCTCCCTTCTTTTGCTGTCTATGATGCGCAGAGCCCGTTACTCGCGTTCACCAAGACGCTGAACCCCGCAATTGTAGAACAGGGACCCACATTGACGGGCCAGGGACGCTGCCTACGAAATTTTGGACTGTACTAACAAAGTTCCCCGCGCTTTTTGCTTTGTATGCGCAGGGCCACCTGCCAGAGAAGACCCGAATCTTGGGTTATGCTCGCACGGATCTGTCCGAGGCCGAGTTCCATAAGCGGTTGAGTTCCAAGTTCGATCTTGTTGGGGCTCAGTCCGCAGCCAAGGCTGAGGAGTTCAAGAAGTTGTGCGAATATGTCAAGGGTGCCTACGATGAGGATCCGGAGTACGAACATCTGCGTGAGGTAATTGAGGAAGGTGAAAAGACCTTGGTGCCCTCTGGCGAGACGCCCAACCGCCTGTTCTACCTGGCTCTGCCGCCGTCGGTGTTTGCTCAGGTGACCGCGCACCTGCGTCGCTGCGTGTACAGCGAGAAGGTCCGCACACGGATTATTATCGAGAAGCCTTTCGGCAACGATCTCGAGTCGTCGCGCGCACTGCAGAAGGCAATTGCCCCGCTGTTCAAGGAGTCCGAGATCTACCGTATCGACCACTACCTGGGCAAAGAAATGGTCAAGAACCTGCTCATTCTGCGCTTTTCCAACCTTATCATGACCTCGTGGTGGAATAACCGCTTCATCAAGACGGTTCAGATTACGTTCAAGGAACCCTTCGGCACCGAGGGCCGTGGAGGCTACTTTGACGATGTGGGAATCATCCGCGACGTCATGCAGAACCATCTACTCCAGGTGCTGTCTCTAGTGGCCATGGAGCGCCCTGTCTCGTTCGGTCCCGAGGACATCCGTGATGAGAAGGTCAAGGTGCTCAAGGCCATTCCTCCCGTGGAGACCAAGAACGTAATTCTGGGCCAGTATACGGCTTCGGCCGACGGCAGCAAGCCATCGTACCTGGACGACAAATCTATCAAGAACCAGAAGTCCAAGACCCCGACCTACGCTGCGATTGCTTTTGAGATTCACAATGAGCGCTGGGAAGGTGTGCCCTTCATTCTCAAGGCAGGCAAGGCCCTGGACGAGTCCAAGGTGGAGATTCGCCTGCAGCTCAAGCAGGTAGCCAAGGGCATTTTCAGTGATATCACGCCAAACGAATTTGTCCTGCGGGTGCAGCCCAACGAGGCCGTGTACACGAAGCTGAACGTCAAGTACCCAGGGCTCAAGACGGAGACGGTGACCACGGACCTCGATCTGAGCTATAACCGCCGGTTCTCGAACCTGCAGATTCCTCAGGCATATGAGTCACTGATTCTGGATGCCCTGACGGGAGACCACTCCAACTTTGTGCGTGACGATGAGCTGGATGAGGCGTGGAAGATCTTCACGCCGCTCCTGCACAAGATCGACAAGGGCGATGTGGAGCTCGAGAACTATGCCTACGGCTCGCGCGGCCCCGCCAACGTCGACAAGTTTGTCGAGGATCTGGGCTATATACATGTGACGAACGACAAGTATGCGTGGCCGGTGACTCGTGGCAATTTGTAACGCGTGTTAGCACCCATATTTCAGTGATGATTTAGTCTAGCTCATAGAACAGGTCGATTGTCTGGCCAGCAAGATCCAATGCGGTCTGATCGGTCACGTGTCCGAGCTGCACCCAGTAGAGAGATTCAATCAGCTTGCTGGGAGTAAGGGAACAACTCCATTGACCGAGCGCTTAAAGTGATAGCTCTCCAGCATCCGAGTGTTTTGAACGGTCTGGTTACGACCACAGTAATTGAAACTCGAGACTATGAAGCCACACACCCCAACGTCCGCGGCACGTGCTCTTGCGCCTCTGGCAGTGAGCCGAGCTGTGGGATCTCGCGCGTTTATGACTTCCTTCGGCCGCGCAAAGAGTCTGTCCGAGTCGCTGGAGCAAACGCTGGCTCGGCTACACGACCGCCTCACTGCCGAGCCGGCTGCCAAGCCGCGGACTGACCAGCAGAATATCCATCAGGTCCTGCGTCAGATGCTCCACTCGCGCATAGAGAAGTCATCCAGCTACCCGGTGCTCAACTCGCACTTTGACGACCTGTTCCAGGGCCTCGGCACTATCACACAGCAGTCCGCGGAGCATCGTAAACTCGTACGGATGAACTCCAAGCAGCGCATCGGGTACATTCTTGCGGTGGAGCACAGCGAGGCCGAGATCCTGAAGCTCTTTGACGTGCTCTACTATAACGGACTGGTATCGCCGCGGGTGGCCACAGAGGTGCTCAAGGACTCGCGGGTCCAATCTGTGGCGCACATTGCCCGGCTTGTCACAACGGGTGGCACGCTGGTCAAGTGGTCCGTGCAGGACAAGCAGTTCTTCCAGCTGCACGTGGCGAACAAGCTATGGCGCCTGGGCGAGAGAGCCCAAGCCAGGCAGCTGGTGACCGACCAGTTTCGTAGTGTTTGGCTGCCCAATATCAATGGCTTGGCCAAGCTACCTGTGTGGCAAACGCGTCTTTTGTTTCGGGCGGTCCTTGCCGTGAGCGCCGGCCTTGAGTGGGAGCTAGCACAGGCCCTGGTTGCTCGCCAGCAATGGCCGACGTTATACCTCTTGTGGAGCAGTGCGCTTGCCCAAAAGCACTGGGCATTTGCCAGCGAGATCGCGAAGACTGCTGCTCAAAGTGAGCCCGTGTTTGGCGTGCTGGAGCCTTTGGTCTCTGCCGTGCGTGAGAACGCGGCCCAGCTCGGCGCCGTACTGGCCATGGTGCCCCGAGGCGATGATTGGCAGCACCAGATTGTCTCGGCGGTGGTCGACGTAGCCCACAATCGGCCGGATCTAAGCCCTGCGCTCGTCAGCGGCCTGTGGGACCTCGATTTGGCCGGCCCTCTGGACGCGAGGCTGGCAGCCATCAAACTTGCCATCCAGTGACTTCTGTATCGCTCTTGGCGCAACGCAATCGAAGCGCGCCTTCAACATTGTATTTATTTTCCATAATTTATTTCGGTTTTCTTTTATTTGCCTCTTTTTGTTCCCTTTCAGACTGGCTGGTTCCCCGGCGCCCAAATAATCGCCGCCTCCGGCATTTGCCATGCGCAGCTGACGGTGATGAGGCCCGACTAGCCGTGCTGGGTGGAGCCTGCAGCTCGCCAGAGCACCATCAAATGCATGTGTCCCCCGCCCCTACTGGGAGCGGGCCACCTCCTACACATCTCCCCTGACTAACACTCCTTAGGCACGAGCGACACTTGATCTTCACCACAAAACCTCATGGCCACGGAGGGACGTGCGGCTGCAGCAACGGCTGCGGCGTCGTTTCTGGGCGTGGACGTAACCCGCCTGGAGTCCGTTCCGGAGGACGTTTTGCTGCAAATTGTCACCAAGGCGGAAAGCGTGACGGACCAGCAAAGGCGCGCTCAGGAGACGGCCTCGCAAAGTGGGTCGCAAGTTGAGCACCTGGAGCGCGCTCTAGAAGCATCGGAGCAGTCTGCTGGCGAATTGCACCTGGTTCAAGAGGCATCCGACGCGAACACCCAACAACTCGAGCAGGAGGTTGTGAAACAGAGGCAGGCGGTAACCACCCTGGACAACGAGGTGTCGACGCTCCAGCAGCAATTGCAACTTGTGCAGCAAGATAAGCGAGCCATGCTCGAGTCATTAGACCGCCGCAATGCTGAAATTCGCGAGCTTCAGGGCGAAACGTCTCGCTTTGCCAGTGAGCGATATGAGCTTCGCCAGAGGATACACGAGCTTGAAGCTGCTGCCGTTCAGGAAACTATCAAATTGGCTCAGGTCACATCAAGACGAGACGTGCTGGAGATGGAAGCAGAGCGGCTCGAAAGTAACAACAAATGGCTATACGCGGAAATCAAGCGGGCGAATGACGCGTCGGCCCAGACCCGTAATGAACTCCTGGAAAAAAGCGCCACACAGATGAATGAGCTCGAGGCGCTGGAAGTCTCCTATCGCACCTTGCGCCGCAGCCACGATGCGCTCAAGGCTAACCATACTCAACTGACCGTTAAGCACGAGCTTTCTTTATCTGAAGTCGAAAAGCTTAAGCGCCAAATGGCCACCAAGGCCGAGGACTTTGAAAAAGAAATGTCTTTGCAAATACGTATTGCGAAAGTCGCGGATGACACGGCGCATTACCATGAGGAGTCTGCCCGCGCCGCATCGAGCGAATTGGAAAACGTTCAACGAAATCTCACGGACAGAGTTAGCGAACTAACCAATCTACTTGAAAAGGAACAACAGCTTGCAGCCAAATTGCGTGCTCAATTGGATTCTGCCGAAGAAAAAATCAGTGGCCTACTCGACCCCGCAGACACTTCGATATCCCACCGAAGCGGCGCCAATGGAAGCGCAATGGGTCTTGGCAGTGTCTCCGCGAACAACCTCTCACTTGCTGATCTTTCCACTGCTGCCACGCCAAGTCGCGGCATCCTTTCGCCTTCTGCCAAAGTTCTGTCTGAGCTTCATAAGAAAGGCGGCTCGGTGCTGGATTTGCTTAATGCCTTTAACTCCACAAAACTGGATGCTGAACGCTGGAAGCATCGGCATGATATTCTTCGTCGAGAAATGGATCAAGTTCTACAAGATCTAGAAAAACGTGAGCCTGGCTTTCGGGCTGACCTCGAGGAACTGGACAGGCTGCATGATGAGGTTGTAACCCTTAGTCAACAGAATGAGTCCTTGACCAATAAACTCAGTACGAGCATTCGTCAAAATCGTCAGCTGGATCTGCGTGTGAACGATCTCAAGGTAGAGATAGACTTGGCTGGTCAGGAGATTCAAGATCTATCTAGGCAAGTGCAACACTTGCTCATTAATGGTCAACTAGATGCAGATGGCGAGCCTGCTATGACTGCCCAAGAAAAAGAAGCCATGGCCAGGGTTTTAGCGGCCAGATCCACCTCTGAGAGTGATACTGATCATCTCATTTCTGATCGCATGACTCTGTTCGTCGATGTTGGTGAACTTCAACAGCAAAACAGCCGCTTACTCAAAGCGTGTCGTGACCTTGGCCATCGTCTTGAAGAACAAGACAAATCGGGTTTGTCTACTGAGGACTTTGTGAAGTCTCTTAGAGATGCGAAGGAGACAGCGGACGCTTTGCGCTCTCAAATTTCAGCTCTCACTGCTCAACTTGAGACTTCAAAGAAAGAACGTGACATGTTCCGCGATATTGTGGCCAAGAAACAACCGGATGCGATCACATCGGAAGTGCTTGGCAACGAACAAAAGATCACTACTTTGGCCGAGGAGCTCAACCAAGCGCACGTTGCTCTTAAATCAGCACAAGACGAGGGGCGCACTGCCTTGGCAAATAAGGACAAGCTGGTCGAGGAGCTCGAGTCCACTCGGCGCGAACTGCAGACCAAGCTTGCTCATGCAGAAGCCCAAATCTCGTTGCTTACCGAACGGGCCGATGCTTCGATTGACGAGATAAAACTACTCAAAGTGGACGTTTCGACTACTGGTGAGCGAGCCACGGCTCTTCAGGAAGCTCTGTCTAAGCAAGCGCAAAGGAACGACTACCTACAACAGGAGACCAGTGAGGCTAGGTCCGCTGCTGAGTCTCTGCGGAATGAGGTTGCACGGTTATCTGCTGATAAAGAACTCTGGAAATCTCAAGAGGCTCGACTTTTGGAACAAAGTAGTCGGCTTACTGAAGAACTCAAGTCTACGCAAAGTAATGCATTATCTTGGAAGGAACAAAGTTCTCAAGCCGACGAGGCGCGGAAAGACGTTGAGAAGAGACTGTTGGGCCAGGTTGAGTCGTTGCAGCTCCAGATCACAGGTCTGAACCGCAAGCTGGATGCTGCTGAAGATGATCTCAAGATAGCACTTAGCCGACGTGACAATGAAACTCGCTCTCATCATGAGAAGATTACCGAGCTTAATGAAACTATTTCATCACTAACGCAAAGCCTGACCGTTGCTAACGCGATGAAGGAGCCGCTGGAACTTCGCCTGGCCGAACTCCAATCCCGCCTGGCCGCAGCTGATGAGCGCTCCAGAATGCGCTTCAATGCTAGTCTCACCGATACTGATGCCACTCAAAATCTCAGTGCAGAGCTTGAGAGAACGCGCAACGAACTGGCAATCAAGGAGGCGCATATCGAAGAGTTGACCAATGTTGCTCGAGCATCTGAAGAGGCGCTATCCCAAGCAAAGGGTGCCCTTGCTGAATCCCAGGCTGCCGGAAAGGAATCTATTTCAACACGCGATAATACCATTACAGAGCTACGTGCCGAACTAAACTCTGCGACTGACCAACTATCCGTACTCCGCCAAGCTCAAGCTGAGGTCAACGTAGATCAGCTTAAGAGCGATCTCGAGGCGCTAAAGCAATCGAATAATGAGGCACAATCTTCACTTGCGACAATCAGAGCGGAGCGGGATCAACAATTAGAAGTACTATCCAAAGTGCGGGGCGAACTTGAAGACGCTCAGAAAAGCTCAATGTCTTACTCCAGGGAAGCTGCAGAGTTGCGCGCCAAAGATTCCGAGCTTAATGCATCTTATGATTCTTTAAAATTGTCCAATACGACGCTGGAGCAAAAGTTATCCAGTTCTACCGCTTCTTTCCAAGAGCGGAAGGAAGCTCTTGAGAACGAACTCGAGGTCCTGAGATCAAGGACGTCTGACCTTTCTCAGCAAAATAATTATCTTCTGGAGCAGCTTGAAAATGGATTCAAGACTCAAAATTCACAGCTTCAGGATGATATCAGTATGCCTGGTGGCTCGCATATTTCCGAAAGTGAGATCTCCTTGATTAGCTATCTTCGTCGGGAAAAAGAGTTGTCTGAGCTCAACCTCCAGTCAGCCCAGCGCAAGATACAGGAACTCGATCAACAATTGCAGCACAATTCCTCAGAGCTCACAAAGACCAAGTCTGAAATCGAGTCTTTGAGGGCTAGTCAAGCGAGTATTGACGAACTCACGGCATCCTCCCCTACTCAGCAATCTGTCATCGACTCGCTGCGAGATGCCAATTCGTTATTGGAGTCCGAGCAAGAGCGCTTATTGGAGACCGTCAAAGGGCTTCAATTGGAGTTGTCGCAGTCCCAGGCTAGAATTGAGAGCCTAGAGAGTGCACTTCGGACTAGCAAATCCGAGAATGATTCGCAGAGCCAACAGATTTCGCTTTTAGAGCAAGATCGGAATCACTGGAAGGACCAGCTTCGTAATCATGTGTCTGCGAATGAATCCTCGCACAGCGATATCGCCTCTCTTCAATATTCACTCAAGACAACAGAAGACAAGCTAAGTAACCTTCGCAAGGAAGCTCAGGAGAAGCTCAACACTGCTAGAACGGAGAAAAAGAAATTGACAGAAGAAGTCTCATCCCTCAAGTCTAAAGTTTCAGAGCTTATGGATCAGCTTACCGCGTCTCAAAATGCACCATCTAAGACAGAGCCATTAGAGACTTCAGGTAACAATTCTGACTCTCATGTGTTTGAACTTGAGCGAGAAATTCAAGCACAGCGGTCACAACTATCTGAAAAAGAATCCAGGATCGACTTCCTGGAAAATGAAGTGAACAAGGTTTCCGACGAACTGATGGAGGCCCACAAAGCCACCGAGGAACTACAAGCTGCGCGGAAAGACGCCGAACACCTGCGCAAAGAGAATTCATCGTTGCAAGGGCAGCTTTCTCAACTCGAAGAGTTCAAACAGAAAGGTTCGGAAGCTGACTCACTTCGTGCACGTATTTCTGCCTTGGAGACTAGCGGTACACCTGCTAATAATGCTGAACTGGGTGCCCTGCGCTCTGAGTTAGCCGAGGCTAAGTTGAAACTTGCGGAGCAAGCGACGCTCATTCCAATCGAATTTACTCAAGGTGAGCTGGCTGAGATCAAAGCGGGGCTTGCTTCGAAGGTTGGTCAAGAGGAAGCTGACAGCATTTTCAACAAGGTAAGCGCTGCTACTCAACAAAGCATCAAGTCTCGGTCTAGAGATTTTGTCCGCTCCAAAGTTGACCAGCTCGTCGCTACGAAAAATGTCGAGCTCGAGAAAGCCCAGCAAGACCTTGCCGAAATGCGTGCTAAGCTGCCCTCCAAGTCATCCGAAGAAATTGAGGCTGCGCTAGAGAAAAAGTTCGACTTGAAACAAAAGCTTCTAAGGACTAAGCTTGAAAAGCTGGAGGCAACAAATCAGGAGCTCTCCATGACTGTGCGCAAACTTAAGGGAGGTATAGATGTGGCTGTCGAAACATTGCCGTCTGGAGTTACGAAAGTTGCTGAACAACCTTCTGAGCAAAACAAAAATAATGGTAGCTCGCATGGGAGCTCTGACCGTCCATTTCGACCTCAGGTTCAGCGTGACCCTGGCAAACGGCCTGTCGTGAATCGATTTGGAGAGCCTAGAGGTGGCTTCAAGAGGACCAACTCTGGCAGCAATGATGCACAGATGAAGAAGCGCAAAGGGGAATAATTCCGAATGCTCTAACTAATATCACATGTAAAACGAGATGAAACTTCAAGATTAATTTATGCACTTACGCACAAGAATGGTACACTACTAATACTTTTGTCAACCCCATTTTGGCTATGGCTTTGTTGCCGTAGCTTGCACGGGGGAAGCTGCAGGTGCAGCTGCCTTTTCGTCCGCTGGCGTAGGAGTCGAGTCGCTAACCAAAAGAGAACTCAGATACTCCAAGAAAATAATAAATATGCAGAGCATGCTGCAAATACAGAAGTGGCTGATACCGGTGCCAATGTCCAGCCAACTTCCTTCGTCCACAACCAGGTAAAAGAAGTTGACCGAAAGGATATCAGAAATTGACAATACCATTGAAAAAATGGCATAAGACGGTAGAAGCATGGCCTTGTTTACAATTCCCAGGGCCACCGAAAGGAGTACAAAGGGAACTAACAGTTTGAATATCAGCAGGGCACCCATGGCGAAAGGGTTGAAAATCGGAATCAGCCGGTAGACAGAGTCCAGAGAAAACGACGATATTGACGCGATGTTACCCGTGCCGAAAAATGCCACATGCGCAAGGAACAAAAACAGCAAAGCCAATTTGAAGTCGGCCAAGCTGAGAGTTTTCTTTTTACCTGCAGAGCGCTTTTCTAGCTCAAACCAAGAGTATAGTAGCAAGGAAAAAGCCACGTAAAAGTAACCTTCATAGCTAATCGTCAAGATAACCATTGTCGGACAGAATACCATGAATATACTCAGGAACTGGAATCTGACATCTGAAACAGGCGCAAGAGAGTGCATGAACGGGGCCAAGAGCGAAAAGCAGAGTGTCATCCAGCCCACAAGTTGGCTGCCAATGGGCAGTCCCTTGCGTGCTTGTAAAGATAACGACGAAGAACGAGTGACGATAACAGCCAGGATAATCAACCCAAGTTGGACACCGCAAGTTACCATGGTGATACCACCAAGTTTGAGGTCTCGAAGCAAATAAAGGGTGTAAGCAAACGAGATGGCGAACATTAAAATACCCGAGCCGATAATCATGTCCAGGTTCTCGACTTTAACAACAGGTTGCACGGTAAAAAACGAAAGCGCCAAACAAGAGAGACTCCAAAGAGTAGCGTGTCTCCAATTTTTTACTGCAGAACGCCACTCAAACGCCCAGGGCCAAGGCATGAACAAGCCAATTAACAGAATGCTGAAGACCTCGCGATGGAAGTAGCCGTAGACAATGGCTTCAATCACTGCCAAACCCAAAAGAACGTACAAAAACTTGGTAAAGTCCCCAGTTTGAGAATCAGCAGGATGCGCTAGTCGTCGAATACCCTCAATTACTGTGGCATAGTTCTGCACCACGACATGCCAGAAAAATACTGGGAATATCGCGTACAAATAGTAGTTTATGGGCGATTTTTGACGATAGAGGAGTCCACAAAGCACGGAAAGAATGCCTGCGGCAGCAGCAGTAACCCAAGATGGGGCCTGTTTCGATCTTGCCTCCTCCGGAGCAACGAACAAATAAAGAAACGAGGTGAACGCGTAGGCGATCCACCCTAAAAACCCCAGAGTCACGAGCGACCGCAATAGAAGCCAATTATAAGTTTGCAAATACCGCAGCCCCAAGAGGCTCTTACTCATAAGGTCCTCTGCTTCTATTACAGCCTGGTCGTAATTTCCTGCAGCTATCAAGCCCTCAATCTTTGCAGTGCGATTTTCAGAGCTCAATTCACCAATCAGCTCAGGGTAAGCCTTGAACTGAAGCTGCACTGACTCGACATCCGCCTCCTTAACCTTGTACTGCTCGGCAATGGAATATGCATTAGCAGCCAACGCACGGGCCTTTTGTGCGGGACTCGCGTTCACAAACCCCAAGGGTAGCTCGCCCACAGAGTTCGCAGGGTAATTGGCACCGATAAGGTAGGCCATCAGTGAAGCAATGTCAGCCTGGTTCACATCATTGCGTTCAACAGACAGGTCCCAGGCAAGCGTTTCCTCGTCGTGGCCCTTGTCACCGGGCACAGGGGCTTTCAAACCGGCGCCCCAAGCCACTAGCGGAGTACGAGTGTTGTCAGGATGACCATCGCCATGACTGCCGAAATCACTCATACCATGATCCGCGGTAAAGATCCACGCCGTTTGATCGTCGTGTCCATAGTAGCTGTTAACAAGAGTTTCGAGCTCTGCAATCTTTTTGTCAATGTAGCGCACATTGTCATAGTATTCAGCGGAATACGGCCGGTAGCCGTGTCCTGCGGTATCAATTCCGAGCAAATGAAGGAAGAACACGTTGCGGTCTTGGTCAAGGGCATGGGCAATAGTCTTATTGGACTTTGCAGCGGTAAAGAGGGCTTCGACATGGTCAAACACAAAAGTGTCGAGATCAATGGAGGATTTGGTGAAGTCTTCGAACTCGTGGCCGTAGGAAACCATGTCTACGCGATTAGTCTCTGCGCCCTTGGCAAACATCGGAAGGATGTCCGGAGAGCCATACGACCACGTATGGCGCGACTGGTTGAAAACTGAGTCAAAGTCCACCGGGTTCTCTTGCCACCCCTTGGTGACCGCAGAAACATCCTCGTAAAAACCAGCAATCATCGCAACATGACCCGGCCGCGACTCCGTGGGGACCCGGGTATGAGAGATGCCAAAAGTGCCCTCCGTTTGGGCCTTGGAACGAATGAAAGGCGCAAGGTACATGTCCTGCTTCTCCACAGGGTGGTGGACCTTCTTGAAACATGTATCAGCGCGAAGGCCATCGCCCACGACCAAGAATAGTCGTTTTGCGGGGCCCGGCGTGGGCGAGATGTGCACCGGCTGCGCAGTCGGGTCGGCAACCGAGCTGAAATGGCGCATGCCGTGGACGAGGGGACTCACGAAGTAGATGTCAAATATTGACATCAGGAATGCCACATGAAAGGCAATACCCACCAAAAGAATGGACCATTTCTTCAGGAGCGGGCTCATTGTCACTAGAGCGGCTCGATCCCGTAACAGGGTTCTCACGAGTCTTTGACTAAGTGGCCTTAGTACAGCTCTTGAGCTCTACTACGCGTCCAGGGTAGGGTTGAACACGCGCAGTGGACATGGTCACGATGAATTCGTGACGGGTACTCAGCGCCCCCAACCTCCCTCTAAGGTAACCTTTACATGCGCTACCTGGCTGTCAGCCACAATCAGCCGCCAGCTGGTAGGTCCACAGCGAGGATCAGACCTAGCCTAAGTTGCGCACCACAAATAGATCATATAATATAACTAGTATTCGCCGATGTTACAACAAGGACTGAGAATTTGTTTTGGGGCTTGTTTTGGACCAATCCACGAATTTCTTTTGCCCGAGGCAGTTCGATCGAGGGTGGAGAAACGTGGTCAGGTCCCTCTGAGCTGTCTTACCCAGGTGCCGTTATATGCGACTAAAGTTTCCCAGGAATTCAGAAGATGAGTGATTATAATCATTGTCGCGGTCTCTGAATCACTTTGTAACTGGCTTTCCATCAGCCCCCTTTTTAATATGCTTCACCCTACGGCCTCTGTCCGAGAGGGGACCTTGGAAGACAGATCGCTCTGTACATAAAAGAAGTTCCACCGGCAGCCATATAGTTTGGAAAGATTTGAGCTTCCTCGATTGCTCGCATCAACTAGGCATCCATAATTGTATACAGTGCGGCGTCAGCTGTTTCGGTTTGATTTTTATGACCTACTCCAGCACATCAAGCGGCAGGACGTGCTCATTGTATGTCCCCTTAATATAGCGCCCATATCCAATTTATCCACTTTAGGCAACTTCCGTTTTGGGCATCTCAAAATAAAATGGATCGATGTTCTAGAGACGGATTGCAAAAGCCTGCCATGGCTTCGCTGAAACGCATTCAAATTGATTGCCCGTTGACGTCCTCATGGCCCGCACAAATGCCTGCATAGATAGATAGACTACTAGCTCTTGAAATTCCAACAGTTTGATACTCTACCAAATTTCAGGGCAGTGTCTGTCAGGACTCGCCATTGTTAGATTTACTGACGAGACAGTTCTAGTTCATAGACCACTCTAGACGTAGACAGACGTGATAGCCATCTGCAGGTTTCCAATGTGGCCATAATTCTCTCAGAAGAGTTTGTAGCAACAATATTTCCTGGATGGCATATTGATGGCTCGTTGCTATCCCTATCGTCGCAATGCGACACGTACCTTTAATTTAACAGGCAGAGCTACGGTCACCGCAAAAGTCCGAGTAGAGAGTCAAATCTTTTGCATTCCGTGGCCTGATGGAAGGCATCCAGAATTCCTCGGTGGCTTTGTCTCTATCGGATGTGAGATGTTGGGGTTGCCTGGAAAGCGGGGCAGTGGCCGATCTTAAAAATAGCTTAGCCGCTCTTCTGCGTGCCTACCATTGTGGTCACCATGATTTATATTCAGCTTCGCGTGCAAGATTCACAGGATAATTCACATGATATGTATGCTCATAACTTTGAGAAGTATTAGATAGCTTTCTTAGTGCAAACTCTAGAGCTAGGCTAGTTTCAACTTCATGATTACCCAAGGGCCTTAACCATTCAAAAGTTGATTCAGTACACAGTTACCTGACTTGTTGGCGCCTGTAACTAGCGATCACTCGGATTGAACACTTCATTCCATAAACTTGGCTGTCCAAACGGTCCCCTTCGCGCGCCCAGACCGCCGGTCAGTGCCTCGCGACTCTCTGCCACGAGAAAAGACGAAAAAAGGAAAGACTGGGGAATCTATGGCTATTACTTAAAGAGAAATAACAGGTATCACTAATTATTATTCACTTTTGTAAGATCATCTTGAGAAAATGTAACTCTTTTGTCGTCTGCCGGTCAGCTAAATTTAGGCTAGTCCCGTGCATATGCAGATTCGGTCGAACACTGGCGTGTGACGTTTGGCTAGTTGGCAATTCCTGCAATCTGGAGTCAAACACTCCATCTAGAGAATGCGCTCTTCGTTCTTTAATATGCCTCACAATTATTGGCGGGTAGAGTAACCTCACTGCTTTGTTCCAAGTTTAGCCATGCACCCTTGCCTGGAGCCAGATCGGGCCATTCGCAGCCCGATCGCGGCGTAATTCTGAGCCAGGGGCTACTTTCAGAAAATTGCGTCTGCTTTATTATGGCCAACCAGGGTCGATATCCCGCGAGCTGCTTTGTACGTAACTCTGCAAGAGGTTTTGCTTCAGAAACATGCAGGTTTCGCGTTCCCAAGCTGCTGCACCCGAGGTCCCCTCATGCAGCCTTGAAGAGCGCGTCGTCAAGAGAAAACGGCACGTCCCGCTTGCAGCCAATGATTCGATGTATACCGGTGGCGTGATTTCAAATAGAGCAGGTTGAAAGCCCGTATGCGCTTATGGCCTTACCGTTACCAGTTTTTTCTGGCTTGCGAAGATAGGGATAGATTTTTATTGCTTCTCCAGCATTGATGCAAGGGGCCGCTCCAGAGAAGGGAGGTGCAGCTACATGCAGGTAGTATGTAGGTAACCAGCGAGAATCAGCCGGTAGTGCAGAAAATAAACCCTACATACACCGAATTCTGCAACTCATTTTGAGCGTATTGGGGTACAGTCTCTCATATTGCAACTTATATATATACCAGACATCTATCGCAAGAGGTGCCGAGTGCGCTTATTCCCTCGCGACTACTTATCAGGTAAAGGGCCTTGTCTGAGCGCCAGCTGCTCGCCAAACAGTAGGGCAGTCCAAATTTGCATATCTACGTGTTCTTCCCCGCTTCTTCCTCAGTAAAGTCTGGCAACGTTAGTAAGTTGACAGACCCTCTTACATTTCCTGTTAATAGAATAGTGACTTTTTAAGCGGAAATTGTCACCCTGCCCCGCTCCACTCGTCGGCGCTTACCTGCTGGGCGACCGATCTATCTTCAGCCTGCCTGCCTGCCTATATTGCTCCCAACATCCCCGCAGCGCACCAACCTGGGGCCTGCGGCACGCAACGCACGCAACGTGCGCACGCCTCTTGATCTGCACTAGCGCACGCACGACACATCACAACCCTGCTCGCTCCCTGTGCTTGTCTCAGGCACGTGTTACATCCAAGCCGCGTTCCTGAAGGCGAGCAATTAACTCATATCTTGTTACTGTGGTATCTGCTGCGCGACCAGGCTATCCGGGTGCCCTACTTTAGTTGGCTGGCTTGCCCTCCTTGATCTCGACCTTCAGCTTTCGGCTCACGTCTGGGCCGGTTATAGCGGCCTACCCAGTCTCCTGCTAACGACATCCCAGCGCTATCCAACCTCAGCTGTGCTGCAGGCATAAGCCGCCCTTTTCCCCACTTGCTCTTCTGACTTATCCCAGCCAGGCTTACTCCGCCAAGCCTCCTCCCAGACAAAGTGTTCAGGGCAGCACCCGCGAGCCCCCCTGGCTACATCCCCCTCGCCGATTTTCGGAAAGGGGTCCTGAAGCATGTCTGCATCGCAACCACCCGCCGACACCAAGGAGCCTGAGCTTTTTGTCGTGGCGGCACCGGTTCGAAACGACAAACGGTATGCTCTGTTTGAGTTCAGCGTACGTTCCGGCAACAAATTTACCCTCAACCGCAAGCTTGTGCATGACTTGACCCCTGAGCAACGGCGATTTTTGTCCCCGTTTCCAGTCCTAGCCGCGGACACGCCACCCACAGACGGGCCTTCTACCTATTTTAGCCGGCAAGGTGCTTCACCTCTGTCCCAGAAGCTGCGCTCTGTCACAATTATCAATTCCGTCAAATCCGGGACCCACTCCGGATCCGACCTCTACGTGAGTATTCTTGGGCCGCTCCTCCAGGACTTTGGCGTGAGTCATGTCTACGTTGCGACGGATTCGCCGGACAGTATCGCTGCCCACGCAACGTCGTTCACGACTTCCGCAACGGCCATTATGCTTGGCGGAGACACCTCTCTGCACGAGTTCATAAACGCTCTGCCCCGTGTGGACGGGATCGCGCCGGAAATGCGGATATGTCTAATTCCCACGGGCAGCGGCAATGCACTCTCGTCGTCTGTGGGTCACATGAGCCCATTGGCGGCCGTGCAGCGGCTATTTCTAGCAGAAGATTTTGTACCGCTCTCATCTTTTCCTGTCGAGTTTCCTCCCGGCTCGTACTGGAAGATCCCCGGGCGAAATGCGCCCCCAGCGGCAGAGCGCGAGCTTCCGCTTTCCTACACCGCACTTGTGGTGGTATCGTGGGGGTTTCACTCTTCTCTGGTCGCCGACTCCGAGGAGCCCGATCTGCGCGAGCTCGGCATTGAGCGTTTCCAAGTAGCTGCCAAGCGCAACGCTGAGCGCGAGCAGCTGTATCGTGGCTCGTTGGAGACCAGAGACCTGCGCCTTGGCCCCAGCCACTCTTATTTATTGATCACCGGCGTCACGAACCTGGAGCCGGCGTTCCGCATCTCGCCTCATTCGCAGCCTCCGTCGTCTAATCGCTTGGATCTTTTGTACATGCCTCCCTCGCCGGGCGATAAGATCATGGAGGTCATGATGCAAGTCTACGACGGCTCTAAGCATTTGGATTCGCCTTTGGTCACCTACAGACCAATAGATCCCGGCGCCACGGTGGTGGTGCAGGTCGACGATCAGGCTGAGCGTGACCGTAGATGGTGCGTCGATGGTCGCATAGTCGTTGCCGCGCCCGGTCGCGTTGTTGTCAGGCCAGCTAGCCATAATTCCCGCGGCTGGAATCTAAAATTCATCCTTTGAGGGCCCACTCGGTGCCATTTCTTATTATCAGCTCCGGTAAATCCTTATTTTGTTTTGTCCCGTGGCCACGGCGCGGCGGTGCAAAATCACTAATTAAATAGAAATGTTCTTGCAGTGTGTGTGTGTGTGTGTGTGTGTGCGTGTTTTTTGGTTATCGCTTGTTCGTTTTTTTAGTACATTAGGGCGATCTATTGTATGTGCGCCGCGTCGGTAATGCGGCCCTGACTATGGTACCCATTTTGTTGCGTATGCACCCGCGCTGCCTGGGCCAGGGCCGATCGAGACGCATGCTGCGAGGAGATCACATGCGGGCGGTGACAAACCCAACCGTGCGCCAAGCACAGGATCCAGCGGTTTTGCTCGTTCCAATGTCGTCTGCGGCTGCAACAGACGGTGCTAAGGGAGCCAGTAGTTCTCCCGCGCTTGACAAGCTGCGAGCCAAGGTTAAGGAGCTGGTAGAAGAGACTGGCCACTCTGAACTGTACGCCACTGACTTCGCTCCGAACGCCCGTTGGTCCACGCCACACGAGCGCATCCTGACCAAGTTTCTCGTGGCGAACGCCCAGGACGTCAATGCCGCGGCTGATCAGCTCAAAAAGACTCTAGAGTGGCGCAAGTCGTTCAAGCCGCTGTCTGCAGCGCACGAGGAGACGCACGATGTCGAGTTCGAGCGGCTAGGGCTGGTAACGACTTCGCCCTCGGGCAAGATCATTACCTGGAACTTGTACGGGGCCGTGAAGGACCGCAAGGCGCTGTTCACCAAGCTGGAGAAGTTCTTACGCTGGCGCGTGGGTCTCATGGAGCGTGGAATTGCGCTCCTTGACTGGGAATCGCCCATTCTAAGCTACATGGATCAAGTGCACGACTATATGGGCGTCTCGTTCTTCCGTCTGGATGGCGAGACGCGGAAGGCGTCGAGCACTATCATCAAGCTGTTTCAAGACTACTACCCGGAGTTTTTGTCTGCGAAATATTTTGTCAATGTGCCCGCAATTATGAGCTGGATGTTTACGCTGGCCAAGACGTTCATGTCTCGGGACACCACTGACAAATTTCACGTAGTCAGTAATGGCGCTGATCTTCGCTACGAACTGGGCGACTGGGTGCCGAAGGTATATGGCGGTCAGGGGCCCACCTTGTTGGAGCTCAGCCAGCAGACTGCCAAGGCCTCGGGCGAGAAGGAGGCTGCCTCTAACGCACCTGCAGCTGCCATTCCAGAACCTGCTAGAACTGAGCCGAGTGGCTCCGAACAAGCTGAAGTCGCCAAGCTTGGCGAAACATAATTTGACGGACCAAAAATGCCATCCAATCGATTAGGGCTCCTGGGCTGGGCACACCCTCATCAGGTCCGTGCGTACCAGGGCGAATGAGTGAAGCTTCATGAAACTAATATATACTGTATCTTGACTAAATAAACTTCTAGTCCTTTTTGGCGGGCCCGCCTGGGCCTGGTATGATAGTCTTTTCTGCTAACCCCTTAGACTTCCTTTCATTCTCTCCACCAAGACGATCCGCGGGGCCAGCAACTCCGTGATCTGACATCACGTGACTGAGATAGTTAGGGCTTTTCGCCTCCCAACAGTCACAGCCGCTCGCTAGAGCGGGTGATATCACAGAATTCTTCCAGGACTACCTTTCCAGTAAATCGACTATTCAATATGGTTCTCGCTGTTGACCTGTTGCACCCTTCTCCTCACTCTGAGGCTCAGAAACACAAGCTCAAGACTCTCGTGAGCGGCCCCCGCAGCTACTTCATGGATGTGAAGTGCCCCGGCTGCCTGAACATTACAACCGTCTTCTCGCATGCCCAGACCGTGGTTACCTGCGGCTCGTGCGCTACCGTGCTGAGCCAGCCCACCGGTGGCAAGGCAAAGCTCACCGAGGGCAGCTCTTACCGCAAGAAATAAGCGGAGCAAAGCTCCTTGTTGGGTCATCCTGGGCCCCTCAACCCTCTGGCATTGCATCGCGAATTTATGTTAAAAACCACACCAAAAGGCCCGCCCTGTATAATCTGCAGCCCGCTGTGCTCGCTGCTTTTAGTAGAAGGTTCTGGGCTATTATATATTCAGCGTAGCGTTAAAATCTAAGTGCTCGTGCGACGTCCCGTGGCGCTCAGTCCCAGTGGAGTGGTTCTTTTCGCAGTGCGCAGGGTAAGGTCGGGCAGGATGCCCCAATAGACGCCAAGCCGGCCACAAGACTTAATACAGAGTGGCAGCTATCAGTGCTTTAACAGGTGCACCATTCAAAATAACCACTCGAATATGATCACATAAATATCTGTCGTAATAAAACCGTAGCAATTGGCATACTTTTTTTGTGACATTGAATTGAGCAGCGTTTGGTAGGTCGATAACGAGGTTGAATAGTGTCGTCGATTCACTCGTTCGCCGGCCTGGCTGAAAGCTTGGACCATGAGCGGAAGGCCCTATGTCCCCTCGGATTGTCGAGTAACGTCACCCTGGCTTGCTTGGTACCATCAAGTATAGTAAAATGCATATATGCGCACTGACTGCCAGTAATCTCAGACCTAGCCCAGTCTATGCCCCCCGCTCTCAAGTTGTTCGCAAGATTCACCCTCCCCTTACACGTCACGGGCCTTACATAACGCACACGCTGGCTAGCCCAGTAGCTGTCTTGCAACTTGCACACCACTCCGCCTCTTGAAAGCAGAGCTTTTTGTACTGTGGTAGAATGCAGTTATTCGCAGTGTTTTTGGCGCTGTTCTCGCTCGCGAGCGCGTTCAACGAGCTCCTGCCGCCTAAGGGCAAGGTATGCTATTTCGACGACCTGAACCAGGGCGACAAGCTCACTGTGTCCTTCCAAGTAGGAACGCGGGACCCGGGCAGCAGCGAGCAGCTGGATGCCACGTTTTATATTACCGGTCCCCAAGGCAGACGCCTTCTGGAGCTTAATAGCGTGACGCATGGCACCCCGGCTCTGGACATCCCTAGCAAGGGCCGCTACGAGTATTGCTTTTCCAACGAGTACTCAAGCGTGCACGGCAAGGATGTGACCTTCCACGTCAACGGAATTGTCGCATCCGACGCGCGCCGCGAGTCCTACCATGACAACCTCGACGGTCAGGTTCAGCTGCTCAACCGGCTGGTCCAGAGCGTGAAGGAGGAGCAGGGCTATATTGTGATTCGCGAGCGTGTGCACCGGAACACGGCCGAGTCCACCAACGACCGCATCAAGTGGTGGAGCATTCTGCAGATCGCCATTCTCGTCGCCAATACTCTCTTCCAGGTGTTCTTCTTGAAGCGCTTCTTCGAGGTTAAGTCGAACGTCTAATCGGCCCTAGCGCTGTGCAAAACTTGTTCATACTGATATATAATACATCTGTTATTTCGTTTCTCGGCCTTTATCGCATCATGCGGGTCATCTTTGTCTTGAGCCGCTCGGGCAGCGACTTTCTCGCTAGTCGAGCTCGTTCGTCGCGTGCGGGCTGCTGCTCACCATCTTTCCCGACAGAGCAGTGCCTGCTGGCAGCAACCTGTTCGATTCGCGTGCTAGTAGGTGGGACAATTTGTTTGAGGTCGATTGGCTCGGGTTGTTGAGCGCCGCGGCGACGCCAGATTGATCCTCCACTTTCACCGCTTTTCAGACTTGCGTGACTTGAAACGCTTGTCTGGGTATGTTGGCTGGTCCTACTATTCCGATTTTCCCGATCTTTCATATCTGTAGTAGGCTCATGACTAGATGGGGATCCATGACCGGCGTCTAGTTCGGGCAAGCCGTCGTTGTTGTCTAGTTCATCCGCATCCACCCCGCCGAACAGACCCCCTGGCCCGTGAGCCGCCTTATCGAGCGAGTACGTCACCCGAACATGGACATCTCCGAGCTCGGAATGCGACGTCTCCCGAACAGGCATGCGAATGGACCAAGCCGGTTTTAGCCGATAAACATTTCCTGCCCGGTTTGAGCATTCGCCGCGGGCTCTGCTAGGCTTGTCTTCTAGCTCTGGTAACAAGTGGTCCATGAGGAAAGAGCTCCGCGCCGTAAACTTTTGAGCTTGCGAGCCGAGTACGTTGCCCCCAAAAACTGTGGATGCCTCTTGCATAGCAGATACAGCAATGTCTCTGCCTGTCTGATCCCTCGAGGAAATAGAAGCACCACGTCCCCGCTGCGCAGTCGGTAGATTGAGCTTGGAAGGAATAGAATTGTTTCTCAGAACAGTCCCGACCGTATATCTATACTGTTCAGTGTATATAGCTGACATCAGTAGTCTGACTTTATTTGCGACCTGCATGGCTCTACTAAATATGTTAGCAGGTATGCGGCCCGCTCGCTTGCTTGTTTCGACCGGCCACCCTGCAGGCTCTTGCAGCAAGACAGAACACAGGCGGAAGCAAGATCACACGCGTCCGTTGAAGTCTCTTGTATTGTATCTCATTAATTTATCAGTTTCAAACAGCTCAGTTCTATATAAATCTCATGCTCTCACCGGCTATTAGGGAGCTTTATCTGCAAGCAGCGGTGCCCGATCTGCAACGCAAATGCAGGAGCCCGCCCGCAAACCACTACCTCTCATGTACACTATCCGGCATGACAGTGTGTAAGTATGAGGCCCTCAGGTTGTGAGGTTCTGAAATAGCAATTCTTGGTACAGATCTCTGAGTTTGAAGGAATTCGCCGTCATCAAATTTGAAAATTTCGGACTTGGTTGGTCCAAGACGTGCGACGAAGATGTGAGAATGCGGGTTGGTCACCCACCCGGCTTGCATGATGCTGTGGGTCCTAGCAGGTTAAAGTAAACGGCGCCTGGTTCGCTAGATTCAAGATCTGTGGTGCGGATAATATGCCATAGCCATCCTTCGGGCAAAACTTACCAAGCGCGGTCCACTCCAGCTTACTTTCTGGCAACCGAAGTAGGCTGCTAGCAAAAACATCTAAAATTATATGTGCCTTGACACTTTACCTGTTGACTGCCACGAGCAGATCACTTTTGAATTTTATTTTTTTAATCTTTTAATAATTTATGTTGTTCATTTCATGCATCTGTATACACTTGCTAAACGCTAGTTTCCACCTTGGGTGGCATCGACATGCCCAGCTTCTGCTGCTGGCTCTTGAGGTTACCAGAGCCTTGAGAAGATGTCTTTGACGATGACGTGAAAGTGGTCGTGGATGACCACCCGGGCTGGTTCGTGAGCCTCATCTTCTTGTCACTTCCATTGGTACCGCTCGCAGATCCGTTGGCTGCTGAACCAGCAGTGCCATTAGCAGCAGGCCCACCAGGTCCAGCCTGGCCATCAGGGTTTTTGTTCTGCGCGGAGGTTGCCGCAACAGCGGCAGCTTGGGCCATTTCTTGCCGCTGTTGCGCGTACTTTTGATGCTTGCTCAGAATTTGCTGCTGTCGTAAAAGCTGGGCCTCTTGAAAGGTCTCATAAGACTTGGACAAGAGCATAGAACCGAAGCGGATAGCTTGCGTTTCCTCGTTTATCGAGTTTAATCGTGCCGGATCACCAAATGCGTCCCTCATGAGTTCATTTGTATTCTCGGTATCAAACTTGAACCGGTCCAGTAGGCGCTCTTCTTCGTCGTTGCGGGGTTCCTTGAGACTTTCCGGCATGCGAAACAGACCCCGTCGGTCAATGAAAGTGACCCCACGACGATCGACCCGCTTTCTAAACGACGCAGTAGAGAAGCGAGGCACCGAGATGCGAGTATTTGGAGTTATTTCCTTGTCTGAGACATGGCGGATGGCACTCAGGTCGCCGTCCTCAGCAAATTCTGTCCATAAGACCTGCGGCTCCGTCTCAGTACGCGCAGCGTAAGACTTGCCGAGGCTCGTGGCCAAAGGGAGTGTGAGTCCTCTTTCGCTGAGAGATGGAAATGATGATGCAATTGACGAATATAGTGCCTGTGATTCATCAAGATGCATCTGCGAATCGTGAAGAAATTGATCTTCGTCCGGATCAAAATAATCGTAATAGGGCACAAACGGATTGTCCGAGTAATTTACCCAGTCCCGATCGTTCTGGCTTCTTGCCCGCAACTTTGTTTTGACCGCCGATTTGGTAGCCATCTCTTTGTCGTGAAGCATTTGTTCGAGTGTGACAAGATCGAGGTCTGGAATCTTGGACGCGGCGACTTTGAGAGGGTGAGGAGACGTAGCATCGCGCGCGGCGACCGTAGCAGCAGCTCCGGGTGCAGCTGTAGCGTTTGGAGCTGTCGCAGTGGCACGAGCCTTTTCTTTCTCCTTCTCCTCTGCCTTCTTTGACGGGTTGGGAAGTTTTCTTTCCTCCTTCTTCTTCTTGAAGATAGTAAGCAAGTCTTCTTCATCGCCTGCAATGTTAAGTTTACGCTTGAGTGATTTCACCTTGCATTGCTGCTCAAAAACGTCCCAATCAGACTGAATCGCTTGCATACGTAGCGTTTCTCGCTTAGCCACGAGCTTGAACAGATTGTTCGCTTGCTCCATCTCGAGTTGCAGCCGGCGCAGACGTTCGTTACTCTGCTGATCTGTGCGTCGAGTTTTGCGCGCTTGACGGACCTCTCTATGACGGAAGCAGACATATGGATCATTTTCGTCCTTTTCCACGTCACTTTCGAACTTGAGAGTGGGAAAAACAGTTTTTCCACCTCGTGCCAATTTGCGAGAACGCCAATGCTCGTAAATCTGCTCACCAAAAGCCTTGAAAGAAGCAGATATCGTGCGGTAAGGACTTGGTGTATACTCTCTTGTGTACACTGAAGTCTTCGTCTGGGCTAGTAACGATTCAACGCTTACAGGATCTTTCTCGTTCTCTGCCACACGTGCCATAATGGCAGCAACAAGTTCTTTGTATGCCATGAGCTGGCCAGGAGCCGTCTGCAAAAATGGCTGCTTCGTTTGGACCGTTGATTCGAAGAGATGCGAGATCATTTCAAATTCATCGACCGAACACTTCTGTTTTGACTCAGTGATATCCTTGTTCAGCTTTTCCATGAACTCATCGTCTTCGGAATCCATATTATACGGGCATCCTGCAGTGTCTTCAACCGTGGCCGACTGCCGAATATAAGATTCGGATTCGATCCAGTCTGGCTTATAATACTTCTTAAAGTCTGGCCAGACTTTCGAGGCATCAGGTGTGGGAATATACACAGATGGAACTGTCTGTTTGCTATCCGTGAGGGCAGCATTGGAAGCATTAAGCACTGCTTGAAGGTGATGCTCCTCCTCCTCGCCTTTTTCTACACCTGTTTCGAGCCCTATTACCTCGCGATGTGCGTCAGAGTCAACGTCTGGAATATCCCGCTGCCAAACCACGCGGAAGTTCTGCTTTAGCGAGATCTTGCGTTGGCGAAACCTAGCCCCGGCAGTAGCATCCTGCGGCTGAGTCGCCGTGGGAGCCATGATGTGTGAGGGCGGCTGTGTGTAAGCTGGCGCGGTGGAATAAGGTCAGCTGTGTCCTGGGTGTTACCCGGAAGAGAAAATTTGCTGCCCTGGGAAGGGTGGCAAATTTGTGTGAACTAAGGGTGGACCAAGAGAGGAAAGGCAGCAAAGACCGCGTGGCACGAAGCCTCAAGTCTTAGACAAGCTCTCCTCCAAGCGTAAGGAAAGCTCCAGGCTGTCTTAAACCAAGAGCAGCAGCTCCACGCCTTGAACTCTCTAGTCCCAACCCGAGCTCGATAGCAGGGGCGCCTGAGGAATGGAGACCGCAAGAGTCGCGAGCACCACCTGTGATTGGTCGAACCGCCGAGAGAGCGAGCTCTACACACCGACTTGGGGCGGTTTCAGTAGTAATGAAACCAGTAGAGGCCGTCCAAAGGCTACGCACTTTACGAGGGATTCGCACGAGCACAGACAGGCGCGCAGTCGTCGCGTGGCGTTCTCGTCTAGGGAAGGAGCGAGGCTGGGTTGCTAACGCGATGTCGGGGCCGAGCCCGGTAGGGGTTGGTGATAGTATTGGCGCCCAACCAAGGTGGGGAGTCCTACTCCTAACCCTGGTTGCATGCCTGATGTGGCAGGTTACGCTTTGCTGCGGCTGGTTCTGGGGAAGGGTATGACCGTGTCCTTCGCAGCTGCTTGTATGCGTCACGTGGTCGTGCTCCGGCTCGGGAAACGATGGATCAGTATGCTTGGGCTTGAGAATCCACGTTCCGCAAAGTCCATTCTCGCGGCGGGCCTCTTCCATGAACAATTTGAATATATGATTGGCCCACGAATGTCTACGCACGTCTGCGTCCCGTGGTCATGACGCTATAGAAGCTGTATTCAGAATCGCAGCGTGCATGGTCCACCCTGATGAGCGCACCAGCGCTAATTTAGGTCCTTCACATGGCAAGCACCTTAATCAACAGATGGCCATGTCGATTGAGTTTTGCGCATCTTCACTGCATTTTCTTTGGGGAATATTGTTTATGCACCAGCCTAGGGTGTCTTGGTCGGGGCCTTTGGGCTGCCCATTACTTCCCCACGCTCTCTGCGTACCGCGATCCGGCGCAGGCGGAGGGTCATGCAGTGTCACAGCGTCTATAAGAGCTGACCCAATCACTTTAGGGCAGGGCCTGAAATTTTCAATGGTTGTCGGCACACTTTACCCCAGGCTGGCCGTCGGTGAGGCGCTCCGCACACGGGCCATTTTGCCTGTGTGTCTGGTCCACTATTTCAAGCTGGACGTGGAGATTGCGGATCCAGATGAGACTTTCCCGGCTCAGCATCCAAAGAGGCTAGTCCCCGGGTTCAAGTGGCCAAATGGACAGCTGATGCCTGAGAGCGTTCCTATCACCCTTGCGCGTAAGTACTTTCGATCGTTTGGTCTTTGGGTTAACGAGTGGCCTGCTTCGGTTGCGCTTGACATGATGATCATCCAATAGAAAAACAGTTATCCCTGTCTGAAAGGACATGTGTTGAGGAACTAGAATCTGAGTCCTGGAATCAAACATGCGGAAATACTAACTAGTCCTGGATTTGATTCCTAATAATGGTGGTCTGCTTGGTGATGGTAGTCTTCAGACTCGGAGCGATATACTTCGTTGGATGGTGTTTCTCAACTACGATCTCATGGTGCCCTCGGGCACCCTGTTTCGCGTTGCTCGTGGGATCATCCCTAAGGACGAAAAGGTGTGGGAAGCGTGTTGGAAGCAGGTAAATGAGGCGAACGACATTGTTGAGAAGCACTTGAGTGCCCACGAGTACCTGGTTTCAGACAAGCTTACCGTAGCCGATCTGTTTGGCATCCAGATGTACTACCGTGGCTATGAGTTCTTTTACGACGAGGCCTATCGCCGAAAATACCCTAAGATTTTTGCTTGGTGGCATAAAATCACCGGGCACGAGATCTTTGCTGGTTTCTTCAATGCTGCCAAGCCCTTTGCCTGATGTCGCCCTTCCCGTGAGTCTGGGTGCTCAGGGGTGGGGCAACGCTCCTAGCTAATAGTATCGGTAAAAGCTAAATCAAAAAGTGGTCTAGTCACCTGTTGTGCTATTAGGTATTTATTGAAGTGCATTATTCTCAAAATGGCAGTCCGCAAAGACCAGACAAGAGCTTTCAGCCAGTTAGATAAACAGTTGGAGTCATCTGGACAAGTCCATAGTACAAGAGGTACCAGATATGATTGTTTAGTTGGTCATCATTGCAAGCTCGTATCTTGTCTCAACGGCCCAGGAACCCTCCCAGAGACCGGCCACTTGGTCAAGCACACCAGCTACGCCGGTGAAGACAGGTGGTGAAAGATTTAACTGTGACTAACGCCAATCAATACCTGTCTGCGGCCTGCCACGTGAGCAACGCGCCCACGACCCGAAAACACTCGCTTAGCCAAACCCAAGGAATTTAACAAATATATTCGTGTATACTATTGTAGTAGTGTAGAGGTAAATAAATCAAGGGAATAAATCACAGGCGTATCAAAAATAAATCAATCATGCGGTCGGGCCATCTCGGTAAATTGGGTCCATTTTACTTTTTCTTTTGATCCAGGATGGCAGCGCAAGTGCGGAGCCGCTTCATTTGGCAGCGATCTCCGGTTCTGGGCCATGCGGACGGTGGTGGACGCTCAGTAGCGACAAAGTGTCATGTAGCACACTTGGGCCAGGGATAGCAATTCCGCTGCTATGCGACTGGCTCCGATCGCCCTTGGGCGTACCAATGGGCTCGAGCACACGCTGTGGGCCGGACGCCGCGCTGCTACTTGACGGCCGGCGCACCGCATTGCTCCACAACTCGGTTGTCGACGGCCGCGTGGCAGACGATGAGTTGCGCGAATTGCGTCGCTCACGCTCTTGTGGGGTCAGTAGTTCGCTCAGGGACGACGGCACAAGGCCTTCCTTGAACCCCTCCTCAGTTTCGCTGTCTTCCTCTTCCTCGTCATCCGCAATAGCCGATCCCTCAAAGGCCAAAGAGATGTATTTTTGCCTCCCATTATCGCCCCATATGGACGCTTGGCCAACGGGTGGCGGCCCGGGCGCACCCGCGGGCGGCGCTGACCCCGGAGGGAACATCTGACTTTCTGCCCGAGTTGAGTGGAATGAGCCGGGTCTTGAGCTCGGGGTTGAGCCCGCTGTCGAAGTGGGCCGAGCGCCCGTTGCCAAGCCGAACGAGAAGCTACGATGAGCCGGCGGAGATACCGCCAACGACGCAAACCTCGAGGAAGGTGAGCCACCTGGTCGCACGCCCAAGCCCGCAATTGCAGACTGAGCCCCGGTACCTAGACCATTAGACAGCGCGGGAGCCAACCCGTTAGTCAAGCCCACACCATTAGATGCTCCAGAGGAAACCGAAACCCCTGGCTGCGCACCACTATGAATACCTGCCAAGTTACCAACCCTACCCAGTGGCGAAAGAGGGTGAGCAGCGACTCCACTCAGGTTGCCAGGCGGGCTCCCAAAAGAAGCACCACCATTCCCACCGCCTGGTACGAACTCTGTCCGTCCTGTGTGCTTGAAACTCGCAGCGCCAAGTGCGGCGCCCACCCGCGTGGCAGCTGGTGCAGCAATGGCCTGACTGGGTTGTCCGAGGGGCGTTGCCTGGTGCGCCGACGAAACGTGAGTCGACTGGGCACCAAGCGAAGCACTACGGTGGGCAATTTTGGGGGTGGCACTAGCCGGCCCATCCTGGCTCGCAAAGCCCGTGGTCGTAGTACCACTCTGAGATCGCCTAGCTGCTGGAGATCCAGACGCGGTAGCGGGCTCCTCGCGACGAGGTCTTTTACTGATTCTTCTGCCGTCCGGAGTGATGTGCGCAAGGGCACATTTGGTGCCGAACTTGCAATTGCCCTTCTGGAAATACTTACAGGCCACTTCCACCTTAGCATCCAGATCGTGAGAGAACGGGCAGGAGTCGCCCGCCTGGCAGATGCCCTGGCGGAAGAACTTGCAAGGCACGTGCGATACGTTTTTCGAAGACGAGGAGGAATTTGCAGAGGCAGGCGACGTCGCAGAGTTTGCCGAGGCGCCAGAGCTCCCGTGTCGCCCCGTCTTTTTAGTCTTTGGCGTTACGGCATCGCCCGAAGGGGCAGCGAGCGCGGTCCCGGGCGCAGCGACCGCTGGTTTTGATTCGCTGTGGCGCATGGAACCGCTGACAATAAAGCAATTGAAGGGTCCGGATGTGCTGACTTGCGCAATGGACTGCGGATCCGCACGAAATAAACGTTTAGGGTGGTTGTTTAAAGGGAAAACACCTGGGCGTCCTGAGCCCCGAAGATGACTGATAGCAGGTAGGGATGGCGACAGCTTGGGCTAGGGCGAGTGATGTACAGTGCAGCTCTCGGGGCAGGGGTTAGGAAGCGGGACTAGGGGTGGGCGGCAGATGCAGGAAGGCTGGGGGAGGCGTCTTTGCTCAACCTATTCTGGAATTCCGGGCCAATTGAGGAACCAAACCGGCACAAATGGCGCAACGACCACGCAGATCGCTGATACTTGGCTTCATACCGGTCGCCTCCCCGCTCTTTTCCCTGGGATCGATCGGGTCCGCGGCATGCATTGCGACAACCAGGCCAGGCACGGATCGCAGCCGTAGTGGGTGTGAATGATGCATGTCGGATATCTCGCTTGCGAGACGCTTGGTTACTGAAAGCCGCAGCTAAAATCGAGAACCAACCAATCAAGATATTTGCCGCCACCGATAAAAGTCACAAGGAGTTTCCTATGGCACGGAATCCCAACGGGGCTATAACGCTGGCTGGTTGTACTATCTAAGCAGGGCTCCAGCAAGCATTGCACATGCTGCCGGTATGCAGCCTGCACGCTGTCGAGGCGGCTTTTCCAGGGGCGATGTTCGTGCTTTACAACCAGGTGATAGGATACGAGGGAACAAATTATGTGCTGAGTGGGAAAAGTATGTCTAAAAAATATATTTGTTGGTGCCACCAAACCCGAGGCTCTCTGGAACAGCCAAGGCGCGAGCAGGCTTATCTTTTCAGAGCAGGCTCCACAGCCCGCCCCCGCAGTAACCTGTACCGGGCGTCGTGTGGGGCTCCGGTCCAACCCCCTGCTAGCTCGATTTGAGCCTGCCCGTTGTAGGTTCTGAATGCAGTACTGTTGCTCATAAGTTTGGCCTAACTTAAAATTGAGTCTTTTGCAGGTGGCTGCCCCCGGTGGCCCCAAAATGGATAGTGCAGCAGCGTGGGGCTTACCCAGCCAGTTTGGTAGGAGATAAGCCCTGCAGGAGCTTATCGCCTTGGCCCGGGCGCTGGGAGGGGGGAGGGGGGTTGGTGGGTAGCGAGCGCTGCTTGTCTCCGCGGCTGGCGATTTTGGGGTGGTGGGGCGTGGTAGTGTTGGGAGTTGAGCTTGAACTCCAAGATTCCCTCCTCTCTTCGCCCTCTCTTGGATGGGCGCATGCCTCACCGGGGTCAGTAGGGAACCCGAGCGGTAACCGGCGCGAAGCGCTGATGATGATGAACCACGGCAACTTACAGACACAGGCGCACATATCTAGCTTAAAAACAAATATAAAAAAGAAGGCACATAATGGCCTGCCTTAGCGGCCGTTGAGTCACGCCACTTGGAAAGAATATATAACGAACTCACCGTTGTGTTGTGGTGCAAAGCGAATGCGACTCCTCGTAAGAGGTGTTTATGACTAGAGGAGCTAATGAGGATTGTGCCGGGAGGGGCCAATATTCTACTTGCCTTGTTCGAGGCCTACTCATTGTAGTGGTAGACCAAATAGTTAGGCAGACCAAAGACTTTGTAGTTGAGACGCTTGGCCATCTTGGCGAAGCCCTCGGACTCAATCAAATGATAGAAGGAAAACGGCGGGAACATAGCTCCATCACGGTGAACATCCGCCTTGACCAACAGAGCAGTGGCACCTACACCATCCAACTCTAGCTCTTCCTGTACACTGCCACGCTCGTTATAAAGGTGGGCCATGAGCGTACGGTAAGTGGCCATTTCAGCGTACCCCTCAAACAGTACGTCATCTGCATCCATTGCCCGAGCAAGTTCCTGGGCCTTTTCAGAGTCAATCCACGAGTTATAATCATAGGGACGAATGGCATCCTGCCCTTTGTCCTTATAGCGCTGCCAGCAGTTGGCAACCAGCACGTCTTTATCGTGACGGGCCATGTCTTGGATCAACGTCGGGGGTGTCTCTACAATATCTCCATCCAGCCATAAGACCCAAGCAGTGTCATACGAGAGGGTGGTGAACAAAAGGCTATTTCTCGCCAGCGACTGAAACTTGCGGCGCTCTTTCTGGTTCTTCATGGCGTGTCGGTCGGCTTCCAGCTGAGAAGGCGGTGACGGAGTGTCTTGTCTGAGCAAGTGGATCTTCGAAAAGCGCTCAGCGTCGGGCCCGGATTGAACGGTTTTGATGACCTGGGTAAGCTGTTCAAGTACCTCGTCTCCCTGACTGTTATTGGGCACAATAAATCCGAGTTCTGTACTCGATCTCGGATACGTCAGTTTGAGTATATTCTGCCAGTATCCGGGGTAAAACTTGGCGAGTGGCGTAAGAATGAGAACTTTTTCTGTGTTGGCACTCAAATCAGGTGTTGACCGCAATGTATTCATGTCGAGAACACGCAGTTTTTCTGCGAGGTCCAACGCGGGGACCTCAGCTGTTCCGGCACCAGGCTCGCTGAGCACAGTATTAAATAACAGCCGTAGGAAAAATGTTCCTGCCAAGACAAACAAGACCGCATATACATACTCTTGCGTCTTTCTGCCAGCACGCAGACGCCCTCCTAGTCGACGTGGCTCCATCGCTATTTTACCAGTGTTCGACGGTTACTCAGCCAGGAGGAAATGGTGATGTGCTGCCAGGCACGCTAACTCGCCTTTGCGAAGGGGTCTCAAGACCTCTAAGGGTTGTGGGTAGACGCAACTGGGAACTGCAGGTCGAGGTCAAGCATTAATGTGATCGGGCCTTGATTTGATCAAATTCACGCTCGCCGCATCTGTACGAACCCAAAGGAAAAGAGTACGTAGAGACCAGATTACCAGCTGTGTTTTAATACCTTCTGCTTACTCCTGCATGTCACCAAGTCTTTTAATAAAGCAGCCATCCTGAACTCGCTTACATGTGTTCATTTTGGCGGCCTGCTGCCTAAGATGCGTAAAAGCGGCAAGCCAAAGAATGCTCAGGTTACCCTTCATCAGCTGTGCATATGATTTTCGATTTGCCCTTCATGCTGGGGAAATCTCGCCACTTGAGAGGCTATACAAAACAGCGAAGCCAAGGGCAAGAGTTGATCGAGCCTAGTAGAGCACGAACTACTGGTGTATGCATGCCGCGTGACAGCGAGAGCCATAAGATGCAAGAATGTTCAAAGGCGAAATCAATACGTTGCTTGGAAGGGGGGTTGCAAGGGAGGCCCTCTGCTAATTCAGTCGGCGAATTACCTTTACTCGAACTTATAAAATGGTTCATTTATAAAAGTTTTCAGCCGCATGATAGACTACGCGCTACCAATAAACTAATCCCTCCAGCAACCCGGAGTCATTCAGGTGCCCTGACCCTGCGTTCAAGGCACGCACGTGGACAAGCCAGCTCGGGTGAACTGGCAAGATCTGGCGGGCATGCGCACAGCCGGCAGGCGCCCGCATGAGCGATCTCGGAGGCCACTTGCGCCTGGTTGTACTTGGAGAAATCTTGTGATTCAGAAGACTTATTTGCGGTCTTGTCATATTGGCTATTGACTCATGCGGACATTTGCTTTAACTATGCATTTATCTTGAGGATCCTGACGATCTCACCCAGCCTTGCCCAAAATTAGATTTGCCTTGTTGTGCGTCCAACCTGTGGCGTCATCGGCGACTGTGCATGGTGCCGTCTCGTCAACCCCCGATGCTGCATGAGCACAGAAAGCGAGTGGCTCCGAATGAGGACGGTCACTGGAACGGGCACAAGCAGTACCAGTAGCACATGGTTCTGGTTAAATGGACCTAAAAATTTTATTGCTTGGTCGGACGGCCAGGGCGCCCGTCTAGTCACCGCATTGAAGAGTCTAGGTTTCCAGCTGTGAATCAAGATTTCGCGATTGATTTCTCAACGCGCGTTGCGTTTACATGCAGTGTCTACCAGCGCATGCAGGTGTGAATACATCTCGCCCGCGAGACCTATTACCGAAGCAGCTTGCGAATCGAGCTCAAAGATCCTCGAAGTTTGAAGGCTCATTTCACCAAGAACAAAATGTCCTCGTCGCTGATCTCTTCCGCCTTACGAAAGCCTTGAGCGGTGTAAAACCCCACGGCGGGCTCATTGCAGGTGAACGTACGCAGGCTGATTGTTCCGGGAGCTGCGGCTTGCACGAGTTGTAGAAGATAGCTTCCAATGCCCTTACCACGCAAAGAACTTGCCACATGTAGTTCATAAACAAATGTTGTGGGATCCCCATATTGATCTTCATCGTTCAGCACATAGCTAATGAATGCCACCGGACCGTCCTCATCCCGCAAGATGTGGTATCTCAGATTTTCCGTATCTGACATTTCCTGCAGTTTGTCTCGTCGATCCCAACGGTCACCTGCCAAGAGATAGAGTCGTCTAATCTTGCGCACCAGCTTATAGCACGCGTCTAGTTCCGCTTCTGAAAGAGCGGAAGCGGCCTTACTCTCCAATCTGAGCCCTGTTGGTGGCATCCTTGCTGTGCTCCCGCTCATAGCGTTAACCGGGTCAAGGCAAACACCAAGCTGTGCAGGATGTGTTTTTAACGCCGTTAGCTTAGTTGAGTCACCGCCTATAGCCTTGTACCTCTACCTACGCACTGTTGGTTGGAACTGAATACCTTAGTGGTTCAACCCGGTCGTCCATCTTCCAAAGCACTGAGTTGTAAGCAATGCAGCCTGCAGCATCGGACCGGTGTTCCCCGTCCATGCCGGGAGCGAAGGCGCGCGTGCACCGGCAACACCTCACACGGCACCAAATTAGGTACCCCAGGTGCAAAGCTTGCATTGACAAACGTTGTGACATAATTGGCAGGTAACGGCTAATGCAAAATACTCAAATACCCGCTCGTAGCATTTATAAAGCCAATTTGATTTCTTAAGTCCATTTCAGTGTATGGGTGAATAGCCCAGAATAACATCTTTATAGTCTACCGTACAAAAGTTCCCGCTAATGCGGATCAAGTTTGCTAGGGCAAGAGCCAGCTGTAGTCACGGCCGCTAAGGTAAACTACCAAGATGTTAGTCATTGCCATGTAAATCCTATCATTTCATCTGCCGACGGGACAAGAGCATATATTCGGGGCCCGGGTCGACGCCACGTCTGTGCGTCTGGCCGCTCCGCCACTGACGTAGCTCGCAGGGATTTTCCTTGCAGCACCTGTTGGCAGACCATGCTGCTACCTACGCCCAGCCGGGCTTCAGAGAGACGCTCTACAAGCAGAATTTTCGGAAAAGTAATTCATAAATGTAAATATTCTGTTATTCTCTGCAAGCAAGGACAAGAGATTTGACGCTACGTTTTCCGGGCTATATCCCGAGTCTGCGAAGATTTGGTGCATGTGAGCACGGCACCGTCGGACGGGTGCCAAGGGCCCGTGCGGGGGTAGGCATGCATGGGTGACTGAAGGAGCGAAACCGCTTGTGGAGCAATACGAGTTGAGAAATTTGCAAGATAACAGCTCGGAAAATTGCTGCTCAAGAACCTGTGCATAATTATCATGGCTTTAGTTACTCTGCTTTGGCGACAGAGATGGAACAGTCGAGGTCTTGGGCCCGCATGACCTATATGCATGCTGCATGATTTTGGTCTTTAGTGATCTTCACCCTGCAGATTAGCGCGGCACCTGCTAGTAGTACATAAATGGGCCCGGTGCCTGTCATTGCAAGTGGACAAAAGAGATCTATCGGGCCTTTTGTTCTATTTCAGTTGTTTTCCAAAGCTTTCCGTTTGAGGAGCAGAAGACGCACGGTGACCCTTTTTCTATTGTGATATTTCCTGATTGTTGTGCCCTTCCGGGAGAGCAGTGATCGACTCAACGCTTGCCAGTAAACTATTCTGCTACGTGGTTAATTGAAGCGTGACGCGGTATCCTTCGAAAAGTTTGTTTAAGATTTGCGATCTTAAGGAACGAACGTTTGTTTGGTGAGCATCCTTTTCCTCTGTTGATAGTGGAACACCCATACATCTGAGTACAATGACAACACTCGAAGACTCTGCGAGGCGGCCATTTCGTCTCGGCCAACAGCAGCAAACCGACGGTATGATGCTGCCGCAATTTCAGCCTCTGGCCTATAATTTTGGGCCAGGCTCTACTGCTCGTGACCGCCAGTTTTCTGGATACGAAATGGCTCCCGGCAGCTGGAACGAGCATTCGTCAGGTGCGACTATTCCTTCCCCTGGAGGCAGCGCAAGCAGCGGCCCCATCAAACCCATGACATCTGCTGCCTCTTATCCTCATCCAACCGAGATACTGCCAAGCTTGTCGAACGGGTTGATGCACTCGCACTCGGGCCCTGGTATCGGTGCTGGCATCAGCTCGTCGCCGTCCCCACCCCCCGGGCTTCATCCATCTCAGCCCTCGCCTATGCTGCTGAGGGATCCGCTCTCAAGCGCTAGTTACAATTCGCAGCGTCTGGGATCGGCTTACCCTTCAGTTTACAGCGCCAACAACCCGGCAGTGAATCAACCTCTAGCCAGCGGAGGGATGACCTTGAGCGGGCAGAATATGCCGCTTCCTCAGGGCGTAAGTAGCATTCCTGCACTCAATCCCTACGCAACAGGTATGCAGGGTGCGCTACCCCAGCAGCTGCCTGGCAGCGCGCCTATGCAAGCCACGCCGGGAATTGGGCACGGTCCGTACTCCATGTACAAGCCACCCGGAGTCGCGCCTGCTGCTTCCCACGACCCCGCGGCGCTGGCACGTTCTGTCAAGCGGAAGCACACATGCATGATTTGCGGTAAAGAATTCGCCAGGCCATCGGCCTTACAAACACACATCTACTCGCACACGGGTGAGAAGCCGTATGTGTGTGATCACGAGAACTGCGGGCGGTCGTTCTCGGTTGTTTCGAATCTCCGTCGCCACCGGCGTGTGCACATGAAGTGATTGTATACCTCTCCTTTGATTGCCGCGCGTGCGCGGCGCCAGTATTTATTTACAATGGACGTGCAGTCTGGGTGCAGAACTTGCCAGACAAAACTTGCGTCACTAGCTATTATATGCTTATGAGAAATAGAAAACTTATGTTCATGTTTGCGCGAGTTTTTCGTCGAATCATTCGGCAATTTGGCAAGATTTCGTTGGTTTTGCGCAATTGGCAGGATCACGGCTGGCTTCGCATGGGTCGAACGCAGGCACGTCTCGTTTCGAGGTTGGCTACAGCGATCGCCCATGCAGCCAAGGGGGTGATCGACAGTCGAAGGCTCCTGTGTTTCGGATACCAGACCCATGCGCGTATTTGTGCTTCAACTGTGTGAATGAGCAACTACTAGAAGGCCCAAGTATACTCTTCTCAAAGGCAACTGTTTCCGACTCTCCTGGACTAGATCATGGTCATGGGGCTGACGATGGCTGGAAACAACAGAACTGCACGCAATTTGCCTTTAAATGTCGCTAGATGGGATGATCATCTGGCTATCTCAGAAGCACCATCCGCACAGATGCTCTCTGGCAAGCAGCATGGACCCGTTTATCCAATTTCCGAGAAACCTGGGCGTCTTTAGGCGTTTTTCCAATTTAAGATGAAAAGCGTGTGAAACAAATGTCGCAAAATTGCGCATAAACGGCTCCCAATTCGTCCGGAAATTAGTGTGCCCAGCATCTACTCTCCATTCCTGCTGAATAGCGATAGCCATTTGATAGTTCGAAATAGGCAACCTATTCTCCGGATTTAAGCTTTGTTCTCATTATCACGCGCTGCAATGAGCTGCGAGAATGGGCTGCGAGAGACGGCTCCCAGGCTCCTGCAACTCCTGCCGCCCCCACCCTGAGCGAACTCATTTTGCTCGTGGGTAGGTCTGCCGAAGAGAAAAAACTGGCCCAGGTGCCGAGCGTTTTTCCGGATTGAGACGGGTCACTAGTCGGCTTATCCTCCTGCCGCTGCCTATCACCTGCAGGTATGCAGGCAATATAGTGGCGAATGATCCAGCGTGCTTGCATGCTGCAAGCCCTCCGAGGCCCGAGTAACACTGGCTGGGTGCGCTCCGGGCAAACGAAGGAGTGGAAGGACCATGCACTGAGACATCCTGTTCGATTGGCACCGCCCTCACGGCGTCTTCCAAGAACCGTAACATCCCCTTGCTCTGACAAGTGCGCCTTTATTTCGTTGCAAAGGCTGGGCGCGCGGCAGGCGTTGCTCCGCTGCTAGTCATTGCTCTAATATGGGCACGGCTTGTGTACACATGGGGGGTAGTGGGTGGTGCTGCTGCACGCAAGACCCTGCAGCCTGCGGCTGACCCCGACAGCCTGCACGGACACCAAGGTGGTTGGTGTACCACGGCTTTAGTAACCCAGAAGTAACGCCGCTAATGGAATGTCACACTACACTCGAGTTGGAAAACCCACAAAGGGGCCAGGCAGCATTGAGGAAGTAAATGAAAACGTGAATCTCATGAATCGTCCCAGAGCTACATAGCAATGGAATATATTATATATATATATATATATATATTATATTGATATATTCTTTGACCGTAGGTCAAGGTTGTCTCACTTCGTTTCCAACTCCGATGGAGTTCAAGACCTTCGGGTGACGGTTAACTTGGGCTGAGCCAGGGGCTTGACGGTCACAATTGCCGTCGGCTGGAAGAGCTGGCTAGATAGCTCTGGCTAACCTAGTCGAGACACATGTTCCTCTGTCTCCCCTGTCTCCACTTCGTCAAATCCTCCCCTGCCCGTCTGGCCACTTTGGGCCCTGCCAAAACCCACCAATGTACATAGTCTGACCACCTCCCTCCTCCTCCCTATGGCAACATCCGCTACCGGGTTCCGAACCACTCTGATCCGCTGCCTCCTCCCTCTCCTCCGTGGACTATCCAGTATTACCCAGGGCCCTAACCACGTTCCACCGCGCATCATCAAGGGCTCTCCGGCTCGCAGTCTGGCCCTGCAAAGTCGAGCTCATTTGCAGCTCGTCGCAATATAAAACGGATGGCAAAGTGCTATATCTCAGCATGTTTGCCAGTAAGCTAAATGATTTAATATCTATAAATTAAAAGGCGGCCCAAGTGCCAGGTTACGCCATACCTGCTCGCGGCTCGCGGCTTATGGAGAATACGCCGGTAGTGGCTCCGGCACGCCTTCAGCCCGAGCCGTTGCCGCGTCGGATGCCGCTTTGGCAAAGGCGTCGACGTAATCAAAGGCGCCGCCGTTTGTGAACGTAATGGCCAAATTCCACGTACATCTCGGCTCGAACGTCGAATCTGCCGCGGGCACCGCCAGGGCCTGCCACTGGTTGGGACCAAACCACGGCTGGACAATCTTGGACTGCTGGATGCCTCCCTGGGCCTGCGACGGAACAAGCGGCAAGGAAAGGCTCCGGAACTCGCGATCGCCCTTGCCGGCCACATGATATGTCACCGGGCGCGCAATCAGCAGTAGCCGCTGGTTAGAAAGGAAAAGCTGGCCCGTAGCCTTGATGGCTGTGGAGTCCACATGGTTAGAGAGTCCCACGCCCACCTCGTTGTTCGAGTGCAGAATCTGCTCGTGTTCCTCCAATTGATGTTTTGAGGTGTTCAGCATTACCAATCCACCAATCCTGCGGCGCGTAATATGGTTCGACTTTGGATCAGGTTCGGGGCTTTGAATCCGGACGTCAACCCTCTAGCTCAGCAGGGCGCCTCAGTTGTGATAACGTGCAAGGCGGAGGACGCAAGAGCGGGGGCGCACGATGATTCAACGGCAGGCTCCACCAGCCGAAAGGTGTGACTGCCCTTACCTCTCTGTGTGCGTGTCTCGCTGGCTCGCCTCGCCCATGTTTGGCCGCGAGCGCTAGACCCGCTTTGTCAGAAACCAGGTAATTTTTTTTATCTCCCCAGCTGAACAAATATTTTTTTTAACCCTTGCAACCTTCAACCAATGCAGTTGACCTGGAAGGATATTCCAGTGATCCCGAACTCAAATGAGTTCATGGATGTGATCCTGAACCGAACCCAGCGGAAAACACCCACAGTGATCCGGGCTGGCTTCAAAATCCAACGTATCAGGGCGTTCTACATGCGTAAAGTTAGGTACACGGCGGACGGCTTTGTGGAGAAGCTCCAAGAGATTGTTGAGGCGTTCCCGCGCATAGATGACATCCATCCCTTCCATCGTGATTTATTGGACACTCTATACGAGAAAAACCACTACAAAGTCAGTCTCGCATCGCTTTCTCGAGCAAAGACGCTCGTCGAACAGGTTTCTCGTGACTACGTCCGCCTGCTCAAGTTCGGCCAGTCGCTATTTCAGTGCAAGCAGCTTAAGCGGGCAGCCCTCGGCCGCATGGCGACTATTGTCAAGCGACTCAAAGACCCGCTTGCATACCTGGAACAAGTGCGCCAGCATCTGGGTCGTTTGCCAAGCATTGATCCCAATACGCGCACTCTTCTAATCTGCGGTTACCCGAACGTAGGCAAGTCCTCGTTCCTGCGGAACATCACTCGCGCTGAGGTTGAGGTGCAGCCTTACGCATTCACTACAAAGTCTTTGTACGTCGGTCATTTTGACTATAAGTACTTGCGTTTCCAGGCAATCGATACTCCTGGTGTGCTCGACCGGCCCACCGAAGAAATGAACAACATCGAAATGCAGTCTATTTATGCTATCGCTCACATCCGCTCCTGTGTTCTTTATTTCATGGATCTCAGTGAGTCCTGCGGCTTCTCTGTGGCTGAGCAGGTCAAGCTTTTCCACTCTATCAAGCCTCTGTTTGCCAACAAAACAGTCATGATTGTCGTCAACAAAATCGACCTTATGCGTCCTGAAGATCTGGACCCTGAGCGTGCTGCGCTGCTGCAGTCGATCATGGGTGAAAATGTTGAGATGCACGAGCTCTCGTGCACTACCGATGAGGGTGTCATGGAAGTTCGCAACAAGGCCTGCGAGAAGCTCCTCACTGCCCGCATTGAGCAAAAGATGAAATCAACTGCTCGTATCAACAGCATTCTTAATCGCATCAATGTCTCACGTCCTACTCGTCGTGATGATCTTGTACGTGCTCCTCATGTGCCTGAGAATGCTCGTACCGATGCGGACTCCGAGCGTGTGCTCTCAAAGGATATCGAGGCTATGAACGGTGGTGCTGGTGTCTACCAACCCGATTATCATGAGGCCTACTTGCTTGAAAATGATGAATGGAAGAATGATATTATTCCTGAGATTCTGGATGGTAAGAATGTTTATGACTTCATTGATCCCGATATTGGCGAAAAGCTGGCTGCTCTGGAAGCTGAAGAGGACCGTTTGGAAGAGCAGGGGTTCTATGAGTCCGACGAAGAAATTGAGGACTCTGATGCTGAAGACATTCACGCCAAAGCAGATTGGATTCGTGATCGCCACAAGAAAATGATGAACGCTGCCCGCTTGAAAAAGAACTCTGGCCGCACTGCTGTGATCCCACGCAAGCTTGGTCGCCGCACGATCGACGACATGGAGGGCCACTTCGGTGATATCGGCATGGATGTCAGTGCGCTCTCCAAAAAAGCGCGTGATGCTAGCAAGATTGAAATCAAGAGTCGCGGTGCAGATGCTGTGGTCAACTCGGCAGGCATCACTGTCGACGCTGGTCGCTTACCTACCATCGATAATGACGTTATCCGGAAGCTCAAGAGCGCAAGCAGTAAGAGTAAGTACCAGAAGGGTATGAAGGAGAAGCGTGCCACTCAGCGTACCTGGGCTACTAAGGGTCGTGCAGGCGAAGCCGACCACCACAGTACTGCCAGCATTCCCAAGCACTTGTTTAGTGGAAAGCGCGGTATTGGCAAAGCCCAGTGGCGCTGAAGAGGCATACGCATATTGATATATTATACATGCTTAAATATTTAACTGGAACTTCACAATGTACCTAGCGCTAAAATAGACCGTCGAGATTGTCAGCGTCCGAGTTTTGCTGACTCGCGTCTCCACTATCTTCCGGTGAAGCGTCCTGCATTTCTTCGTCGCCTGCGGGTTCGCCTGCGCTGTTTTCGGCAGCCAGGCTGGTAGCAATAGCCGCGTCTCGGAGGCCGTCAACAGCGGCACCAGCAACAGGTGATGATGGTTCAGCAGAGGCCAGGCGTGGAGTTTCAGAACGGGGCTCCTCGTCAGACTGGTTATCCTCATCATCATCCATGGCTTCGTCCTCGTCGTCCTCCTCGCCGGCAGCATCAGCATTGTCTTTTACTTCACCTTCAACACCAATAGTCAGCGTTGAGTTGCGCTCGCCCTTTTCCTCAACGTCCTTCAAGAGACGGAACTTCATGTCCAGCTCCTTCTTCATACGGTTTACCACATCGATGAGGCGGCCCTTCATGATCTGATTGACAGCATTGTCAGCATCGCGCTGCTTGGCGTCAATAGTTGCCTGCAATTCCTTAATCTCCTCCTTCAAAAGTTTGTTCTGCTGCCGGTTGTCTTGCTGCTCCTCGTCGAGGTCATCGTCGTCATCTTCATCATCATCTTCGTCGTCCTCCAAATCACCGTCGGAGTTGTCGGCTTCCAGAGCACGTTCGAGCTCCATGCCCAGCATGTCGTCCTCCTCTTCTTCCTCATCTTCGTCATCTTCGTCGCCGTCATCAATGCCTACCCCAGCAATAGCTGCAGAGTAGTCTTGCTGGCTCATAATTTCTGTAGGGTCCATCAGCTTGTGCTCAACTTCAATAGCCTCGGCATCGCGCTTGAACAGCTCATCCACTTTATCTTCGATAGTTTCAATGGCTTTATTGGACATTCGCTGGTGAAATCTGCGATTGCGAACATTGTGTAAAGGAGGCGTGATGCCGTGTGGAAAGAGCGCCGGCTCCGGGCGCACAGATGTAATAAGGTCGCTCTCCTTGCTAATTCTGCTAGTGACCAACAACATCTGCGAAACGTCTGTCGTCTTAAAAATATTTTTGCGATCAAAAGTTTTGAAGATCTCTGTCACCGTGGGCAGGTCTACAAGCTGGCCCGCATATAGCTCCCCATCGATTGTGACCACCGCGCGACGAGCGTCTTCAAACTTGATGTGGATGTTGGAAAAGTCATTACGCTGTACTGCCCTTGCCAAATAGTCGAGCCCAGCGCCAGGTAGCATCCGCAAAACGATGGATTCCTCTGTTAGAGGGTCCTCTTCGCGGTCCGGCGCCTCAGAGTCATAGCCCTCACCTGCTTGTTTGTTAGTCTTGACGCGAATTTTGGGCGTCTTAGTTTGGCCAAGGCTAATACTCAAGCGAGGGAATCCTTCCCCGGCAGCAGCCTCGCTGTCGGCCCGAGAATCGCCGCTGTCATTTACAAATGACGCTGACGCTGGGGTTTGCGAGCGGGATAACGTATCAGGGAGCTCTTCTTTGGTATCTGGCTCCGGTTTGAAACGAATTTTCAGCATTTGCTAAGTTATCAAAGTAATCGGCAACTCAAACTTTCAAAGAACCGCCGAGAGACCTCGTTGATGGCTGTTAGATTGAATGGGAACCGGCAGCTGAGTAATCTCCTTAGAGTAAATTGAAGATGACGGTCAAAGCACCAAGTGTAATTTGGGCCCGCGCAATTTAATTGTGCAGACCCGCTCAGAGAACTATCGCGTCCCACAAGCACATGCAAAACACAAAACATGAGTGGGCTTCAGTAGTCAAACGACTGTATGGCCGCAAGAATTTCAATAATTATGAAAAGGGCCTCCAGGTCGTTCAAGCGCTGGGGTATCCAGGATTCTACGACCGGCCCACCATTGTCGATGCGTACCCCGGAGCCGGGGTAATGTCCGCAGCACTGTACAACAGCTTGGGGCCACACCGGCACGTAATGTTCGAGCCGTTCAAAACGTACACAAAGTTCTTGAAAACTCTTGATAGCCCCAATCTCGTCGTCAGCGACCTGGACCCCTACAGGTGGTCCTCGTACAACGCCTTGATTGATAGCGGTGAGCTGCCCGTCCGCCATCAGCCCTTCAGCCAGGTTCACAACGGTCTGTTGTTCACGGCGTCTCTGACCCACCCACAGGGTGAGCAGCTCGTGGCACAGTATTTGAATTGCGTTTCCAACCGCTCTTGGCTTCAGCGATATGGCAGGGTTCGCATGCTGCTGTTTGTCAAAGCAACAACAGCTGAAAAGCTCCTGGCTGGTCCAGGTGAGCGCAACCGCCACCGCATCGCGGTTCAGCGCGAGTCCTGCTGTGACACGCGAGTAATTTTTCACACAAAGACATCCGAGCCCAAGAAAATGAAGGCCCCCTATCCAACGCTTCTGCAACAGCCGATGTTTGAGTGGGACCAGCGGCAGGACATCGTCGCGTTGACTCAAGCACCTATGAGTTTAATTGAGCTCACTCCAAAAGAGCATCAGATCGAGCTAATCGATGAGTTCGAGTTCGTGACGAAAAATCTGTTTTTCCTAAGGTCTACCCCTATGAAGGAAGCCATCAATGGCCTTGGCCCTGGCGCAGACGAGTATGTGAGCCCTAAAATTCGAGACCTGCTTTCAAAGAAGCCCAAAGACCTCACACTAGCTGAATTCCAGCGAATAACGCGCGCCTTCTACGAATGGCCATTCAAGCCCGAGTTTTTGCATGACTTTTATGAAGAAACATTGCTTGCAGAATAATTGGAGAGCCAATTATCTTACCTGTGTATAAACTGCTCAATTAACTGTTAGTATTAGTATGTCAATTTCTTATCTTAAGGCAATTGCTAGTCTATACATGGGTTACCCAGTTGCTCCCTTAGTCGAACGAGGTAAATTCATTGAGGCCATTCTCTTCTTCATCGAGATAGCTATCGACCCCCATATTTTGTATCGGGTCACCTTGATGATGATGGTGGTGATGATGGAGTCCCAAAACATCATCAATATCACCCATGATGGCGTCCTCAAAGTGCATGCCCTCTTCAGGCTGCTGGCGATCACCAGGAGCAGGGTCTTGATGTCCAGGCGGAGGGCCTGGCTGCTCCACACCTGGGCCAGTATTGTGGTTTGTCTGCGCCTCACGGCCGTATGCTTCGTGAACATGGTCGGGAACAGGTTTTTCGAATCCGTATTGCGAGAAGTCCTGCGAATCGCCAACGCGGTCAGGATCAGCGTCCGAATGCGCCTGCGACGGTGGATCATGATGCTGACTGGGTGGAACTATTGGCTGCGCTGTGTGGGCAACGACTGGCTCAGGAGCCTGCTGTGTAACAGTTGGTACGGGCAGCTGTTCAGCAGACGTAATATGAGTCCCGGGAAACTGATGTGGTATCTGGGGAGATGGCTGTGGCTGACCCGAGAGAGACTGAGGTGGCAAATGAAGGGGCTGCGATACGCTCGCTACCGGTGGCCGTGGCTCCTGGTTCTGCTGACCCTGAACTCCCCCCAATGAGTCTAATTTCTTCAAAGGCTGTGGCGCGTGTGGGTCCATTGGCGGCTCTTTGCCCGTAATGTCGGAATACGCTCGCACAAACACTTTCTCTAGCTCGTCGGCATCCTGATAGATGAACGAACCCTCTTCGTTATATCGCCGTGCATTCGCGAACATAAGACGCCAATCATATGCGAACTGCTCAATAGCCTGGTAAAGTTTCGTGTTGATCTTTTTCTCGATCATTGACACAGCAATTGGCGATTGAATAACTTTATAATAGTCAGGATAAAATCGCTTCGATGGCGGCTCCAAAAACAGGTCTATACGATTTCGACCATCAGGGGCTTTTGTCCCTTTAATTCGCTTGGTGATATCATCCATTTCAGAGGTCAACTGGAACCTGGAGTCAGGCGAAAGCGTCTCCTTGATCTTAGGTGGTCTGCCCTGACGCTTCACACGACCCACCGGCTGGATAGCACTTGATCCGCGATAGTTAGCCCGGGGAGCACTCTCGGCTGGCGAATGGTCTGGACCATCATTCTCAGGAGAACTAGGGCTCTCACTCTGCAGCTCACGCCTTGAACGACGCGAAGTCTTGAGTCGTTTGCGATGACCATCATCAAGCGGGTCATCACCAAAACTCAAGGGCTCTTCTTTGCGCATCCGCGAGCTACGTTTGGCGCCATAATAATATTCTTGCACATCCTCTTCAGCTAGCTGTCGATCCAGATATTCGTCGCTGCACACCTCAGGAAGTTCAGCTTCAGTGAAGAGGCGCGGGGGAGCATCAGGAGCCTCGTTTGCCATGCGAGCGCGATCAACTTGAGCAAACTTTTCCCTTTCGTCCTCATCTCGAGCAAGCATACTATTAAGCTCATCATCGTCAAGGTTTTCCGGCTCGTCTTCTTTACGTTCACCAAACTTATCATCTTCCGCTTCAAGCAACGAGCGTAAGAATGCCTCCTGTTCCTCAGCCGTACTCTTATTATCAAATTTTCCGGCCTGAATTACTTTGCCATCAATCTTCAGCTTACCTTGGGCTCGCTCCAGGATATTCTCCTCGATGGATTCATCTGTTATGAGGCGCAAAATTCTGACCTCATTAGTCTGGCCAATACGATGAGCGCGATCTTGTGCCTGAAGATCTTGGTGAGGGTTCCAGTCCGTATCGTAGATGATTACCGTGTCTGCGGTCTGCAGGTTGAGACCCAATCCGCCAGCTCGAGTGGAAAGTAAGAAGCAAAAGTAGGGGGAATTTGGCTCATTGAACTTTTTGAGCAAATCACTCCGGTCTTCTGCTTTAGTTGAGCCATCAAGACGTAGATACTGAAGACCTTTCAGACGCAGAAAGTCCTCCATGATGTCCATGATCTGTGTCATTTGGAAGAAAATCAAAATACGATGGCCAGTAGCCTTAAACTTCGGGAGAATTCGATCAAGTAGCTCGAATTTACCAGACACTCGCCATAATAGATCATTTGTCATTTTAGTTGGGTTGATCACGTTCTCGATCTCCTCAAAAACGAATGGATGATTGCACAACTTCCGCAGCTGTATGATACGGTTATTCAAGCCTTTAACACCAGTCTTCTGGCCGCCATCGCCAAAAAAGAGCGCATTGTGTCTCAAGAGTTGCTGATAAAGGGTCGACTGTAGGGCACTCATCTTGCACTTGATAACTTTCTCAGACTTCTCAGGCAAATCTTTCTCGACATCCTTCTTTAGTCGACGCAGCAAGAAGGGTCTTAGTACCTTGTGCAAGCGACGAATAATAAGCAAGGTCTCTTCTTCTGTGAGGTCAATTCTATCGTTGCTGCCTGCATTGGCAAACGGTTTGTTGAACCATTCATCAAACGATTTAACAGAGTTAAAAATTTTTGGAAGCACAAAATTCAACAGGGCCCAGAGCTCAGGTAGGTTGTTCTGAAGCGGTGTACCAGTCAGAATAAGCCGATATCTACAGTGATAGTGCTGTGTCAAGGTAGATGAAAGTTTGGATTGAGAGTTCTTCATGCGATGTCCCTCATCAATAATCATGTGCGCCCATTTGATGCGACTCAAAATAGGACGGTCCTTGATGATATACTCATAGGTTGTGAGCAATACTTGAAAATCACCCTGTCTGATCTGCGCCTGCTTGCCTTTGCGAACTAGCGGGGGACCCTTGTAATCAATCTTCTTCAATGAGGGTGCCCACGTTTCAAACTCGATACTCCAGTTCGTCATGGTAGACAGAGGCACGAGTACCAAAAAGGGGCCACGCATATTCTTCTTCTCCACCAGGTATGCGATGAGAGCAATCGATTGGATGGTCTTTCCAAGCCCCATTTCATCGGCCAAGATACCGTTGAGATTGTTATTGTAAAGGGATACCATCCATTGCAAGCCGCGCAACTGATACTCCTTCAGCGTTCCACCAACAAGCATAGCAGGTTGCTCGGTAACCTCCTCCTTGATACGGTGAGCGACCTCGTAATAATCAATCTTCTCGCGGGCAATGTCCGGGTCCTCATCCTCGTCCTTCTCCTTAGGAACCTCCTCCTCGACGGCTGCTACTTCCTGATTAACACCGTCAGCACGTAGACGCTTGAGAGTATCTTCTTGCTGAGTGCGCACAGCTTGTGCCAAAGAATCCAAAAACATATTGGTCTGCTTCAATAGATGGGTGATACGGGTATCTTTGATCTGGTCAACCAATTTGATATAAGCTTCCTCATCGTTGGCTCTCAAGGCACGCAACCGCTGCTTGGCCGTTCGTTCTAACTTTCTACGCTCTTCGCGTTCGGCAAAGGAGTGGAACTCAACGACAGCAGCCGTAAGCTTGCTTCTTTGACCCACCCGCCTCTGATGATATTCGTTCATAGCCGTTACGTGAGCTGTGATGGCTGCTGTCGCATTCCGCTGTTGCTCACTATCCCTGTTCAACCGAATCAGAGATTGTTGATTGTAAAACTGTTCAACAAGTGCCGCCTCATTACTAGAAAGTCGCTTAAGGCGGGCAAAGTGAACCCTGTTGGATCGATCAATAGAAGTGGAGTTGAAAAAATGCATAGCCGTCAGTAAATCGCCGCGAACAGCACGCTGCCATCTCAAGAGTCGCAGACGCTTAAGTTCGATTTCCTCATCGATAGTCCTACTGGGTTGAGATTCAAGCTGTACAGCACGGTGCTCAACGTCAGCCAGGATGAATCTATTTCTTTCCTGTTTCATTCCAGGGGCTGATATTCCGAACGGGTGCAAATTCGGAATGCTGACGTTCTCTTCCCGGTGAACAAAAGAGCCAAAGGAAATCTTTTCCGGCAAGAGTGAATAAGGGTCAATATGCTTGGCAAAACCAAAACGATCCGAGAGCTCAGTGCTTTTATTCAACCCTCCAGTCTTCCTCTCAGCAACTTGGTTAAGCCCAGGGCCCGGTGGCGATCCGCTATCTGACCGCTTCGCAGACAATCGGGAGCCCAGAATATCTGAACCTCCCACAACATAGGGTGTCTCTACGCTTTGATCCTTGTTAGCGTATCTCTTTGTAAAAACTTCCTCTTGCTGCTGTTGAGCATGCCATTGTTGAGCTTTCAGACGCTTAAGCTGTAAATCCTGGGACATCTGGCGCTGCTCTTGCTGTTGCTGTGGCACTTGGTGAGCAGGTGGCTCATGAATTTCTACCGGAGTATGGGGGAGCGAGGGCTGAGACTTTTCGGGCTGGAGTTGATGTGGCGCGCCCTGTGGCTGCGTATCGCGAGGAGACTGGCTAAGGCTCGGTCGGAAATCCCTCGGTGACTGCGTAGACGATTTATGCTGCGGAGGCTGTGCCTGCTGTTGGAATGCCTGCGGCGATTGTGTTTGCGCAGGCATGCCCGACCATCCTGGCTGTCCTGCAGCACCTTGCTGTCCACCAAATGCAAAGGCAGGATGGCCACCTGGACTTTCAAGCTGTGCACTCCGAGGAGCTTCAAGAGGGTATTTAAGGTGCGGTGGGGCACGGTCAGCAGCTGACCTGTTTGCCTTGGCTAGAGCGGTCTGAATATTCTTGGGGATGGGCGTACCCTTCTGCAGCGCTCGGAACGCGTTAACCTGAGACCTAAATGCAGCCGTCTCATCTTCAGTGAGTCCCCCGGGAGCCATTTCAGCACCACCAATGCTAGTATTTGGCGTATGAACCTCAGCCGGTGAAGCAAACCCCTGGCCATGCGAGGATGCAGGGGACGGCGCCATGAGTGACCCTGAAGGATCCATAGGTCCGCGCCTGTCATTAGAAAGCTGAGCACGGCTCACAGGGTGTCGCTGTTGAGGTCCAATGGACGGCTGAGGTTGACCCTGTCCACCAGGCGGGGGTGCTGGTCCGTGCGCCGGAAACCGCTGGCCGGGCCTCTGCTGCGTCTGTTGGGGACCAAGACGACCTTGCGGAAGGTTCTGAGGAGCCGAGGCACTCTGCGCTCCCGAGAAAACCTGGGGTCCAGGTGGTCTATGCGAAGTCTGTGGAGTTGGGGGTTGCGAGCCATTAGGCCCCGGAACGCCGGCGCCGGGAACATCGAGCATCATGCCACCCATATCAAGGTAAGAATTGGGACCCATATCTAACTGGTGAGAATAAGAGCCAGATGGGTCAAATATGTCATTCATGAACGAGTCTTGGAACATATCTGTGTGCTGTCCTGCATGCCCGCCAGACTGCTCGGGCACCCCAGTCATGCTTAATGGCATGCCATTCGAGAAACCTGGTCCTCCAAAATCATTGGGTCCTCCAAAGGCGCCAGAGCCACCAGAACTTCCTGGGCCCGCATGAGAATTCTGGGCACCGAATCCACCGGGAGCGCCTGGTCCACCAGGTCCAACGGGTCCACCGGGTCCACCAATACCACCGGGGCCACCGGGGCCACCAGGACCACCAGGTCCGCTCGGGCCAAGCATGTTGGGATTCACGCCAGGATTTCCGTTCAGCGAATTCGAGAAGCTCCGGCGTTGCTGCTGCTGACGATTATTGGCACGTCCCTGGCCGCGCTGCGGTGGCGGTTGATGTTGTGGCTGCTGTGTTTGATTATGACCTGAGCCAGAAGAACCTGAGCCACTTAAATCATTTCGAGATGCAGGTCGACCAGAGGGAGACGGGGCAAAAGAGGCAGAGCTAGGGCCTGGTCCAGGACCAACATTATTCATGCCCTGACTACCGGACAATGGGGCAACCGGTCCATCCATAGCAAGAAACTGGTCCAGACCAAAATCTGCAAAAGCATCCGAACCACCTGGGCCATCAAGAGCATCCATATTCAACCAATTAAATGGCTCGTGCATTTTAGGGTCCGCGCCCGAAGGAAGTTGACCCTGCGGCGGCGGCGGATTGTTGTTGGACTGGGGTGGCAGTTGACGCACTCCCGCCTGTGATTGGCGTCGGTTTGCAGTCGAACCCTGGCGAGCTCCTGCTTGGCCCTGTGGTCCCTTAGTAGGCAGGGACTGGGCACTGGGGCCATGAGGAGGTATACCAAAGCCAGCATTGTTAGGAAACCCTGGAGCCTGCGCCTGCGCCGGACTTTGAAGAGGCTTTTGGGGAAGCTGGCCCTGGTTAGCGAGCTGTTGTCCAGCAACTTGTCTCCCACCCATCATTGCCTGTTGCTGCTGATATTTGGGAGACATACTGGGCGACATGCCTTGGAACATATATGCTTGCTGAGGATCGGGTTGGCTCTGTTGGCGCCCAGCGCCGCCAGTATGCGAACCCATGTTCTGCCCGGCTCCGATATTGCCAGGGCCACCAGGAACTCCAGAAGCGCCGAGCTGTCTGGGTGGACCTCCACCATTGTTGGGACCACCTCGTCCGTTTCCAAATTGTTGCTGCGGTTGCGGTTGCTGCTGCGTTTGAGGCAAGCGCGAGTTTGGCCGCGGAGGGGCCTGCATATACCCCATCGGAGCGCCCGGACCAGAACCGGGAACCCCGGCTGAACCAGGACCACCACCTGGAACGCCAGGCCCGCCAGGGCCAGCCGGGCGACCCGGGCCCATTGGGGTAGCAGGAGTTCCGGGGTTCGGTGATGATCGGGCCATACCGGCCATTTGACTATGTGGCGTGTTCGGCCGCGGGCCCGAGCCTGAGGAGGGACGCGAGGAATCTTGGGGGCCCTTTTGCTGCTGTTGATGGCGCATCACTTCGTGGAGTACTCTCGATAGCTGCACGTACTCGTCGTTCTGGCCCGCGGCGGAACCCAGCTGCTGCTTGAGCATTTCCCAACGACTATGCAGGGCCTGGAGCTCCTGACGCGAGTGCGGCATGGCAATGCGAGGCCGCGAGTGGTCCTCAAATTCATTCATAACGGCTGATAATTGTGAGCTTGCACGCTAAAACTCGCGATCAATCTGGGACCGTAAATTCCACGCGCTGACCGGCGGCGACTCGTGGGTTTACGCGTAAAAGCCTTTCGACACACAGACACGTTCTTGGATCAACACACGAGCGCGCGCCTAAGATCACCACAGCCTTTGAGAATCTCAGCAAGTTCTCTCAAGACGTTTCAGGTTTGCCAATTATGAGCCGGCGAAGAGAAGACTACCTGGCCACAGGAAAGGCGAGGAGAGTCAGGCAGGGCGTGAGGGCGCACTGCTTAATTACGGAAATTAATAGGTTAAAACCGCCTCAGACAAGGTCTCCTGACAAAAAGAGGTCGGCCGCGTTACACGTTACTGCTAAACTGGGGGCAGATCTCGCGAACGACTGTGCACTTTTGGCCCGGGAACGGCGTAACCCTGGGAAGATGGTGTGTTAGGTCAGGAAGGGCGGGAGAGGGGGTACCCTACCTTGGGGAAGTCGCCACCCGGGCCCGGCCCGGAGCATGGGCAGCTTGTCAGCCAATTAGCCCAAGCTCCGGCCGAGGACGTCGTGTCTCGCGAGACTGTTCTTGTAACTCTACGGTTCTTTTCGGCGCTTTTCTGCACCCGGATCTACAGATGTCTGGGCAGGGGGTATATCCCCAGACTTAAATACGGTCAAGCGGTACCTGCGCCATAATTGTCGCCTACAGATTGCCGCAGCGACGCTCGACCTACTGCTGCACGGAGGGCAGCTCGCATCCAGGGTTCGGGCTCACCCTCGTGCATGCGTCGTCTTGCATATGCCTACCCAGGTGATGGTCGCGGCTTGCTAGGGGTCTGAAATACCACCTAGTTCAAAATCGCTTAAAAGCAAAATGAGATCGCTAGGCGCAACTAAGGAGTTCATTACTGGGTTGTCTATCCCAGGAATATGTGGGCTAACTTTGCTTTAGAGGTTCAGTCTGCGATCTATTTGTTGCGGAACGAGTGGGCAGCAGCCCTTGGGATATCTGCACAGAGAAGCTACGTGCCCCGGCTAAGCCTGGCGACCTGCCCCACTCCACTGTCCAATGCAGGTCAGCCGACAAGGTACAGATACATAGCGCGACAGTATCTCACAGACCGCTGCTGGATCAAGGCGAGGCTCTGATATAAATAAACCGCTCGGGTTTTCACTTCCCGGGATCGCAATATTCAAGCATGCAATAAGTGGGTTTACAACTAGCTCTAGGGTTGCTCCCCACTCGCCGAGGCCCTTGCGTCAACCCAGTTCTTGCAAAATCCATGCCGTAACACCGACCTGCGGCGCTACATATCAACGAAAGCATCGTACATACATGCAAATTACTTGCTGGTCAGCGTAGACGTTGCGTCACCAGGGCTGCAAGAGGATGTCGAACTGCACGCCACCAAACGTGGGCCCGCCACGCGCTCTTGGGTTCCGTCCTTATTCTGCCGATCAGTCCGAGCTAACTCCCCTCCCTGGCAGTACATCCTGCTGCCGACCCCAAGCTCGGCAAAGACGCAAAGCTGAGCGCAGATGTACGATGCGGGTGCTGCAAGAATTGCACGCCGCCAAATGCGGCAGCAGCACCCAACAACAAATAACTACGCAAGCAATAAAGCTTTGCTTAACCTATGCTGGCAGCTTAACTACTATAGGTAGCGGCATGGCGCGAAGCCTTAGCCAACTTATGAATACAACGATATGCTCACAGGGTACTCCGCCTTAAGTTTTCACGTGGATTCGCCACCGCCAGAGCATTTTGACCGTAGGGTCTCTGGCTCGTTAGAAGCCCCCGCTGTTCACGAACCATGTGCGATCTTACTCCGCTGGCAGCGTCCGACGATCCAAGGCAAGAGCACACCCCTAGCCCAGCAGGACACGGCGAAGATATCGAGCTGAGAAAGGGAAGGAAAAATTGCGTACTATCGGAGATAGCCGAGAGCGCGGTGGGATCAGTTGCCTGGCTGTATTTCTGAAAAACGAATATTTGGCTCCACCATGACATTACTTTTTAGCATACTAACTTTCTTTTCGGCATGTTTGTATCCCCTCTGTGGTGATGTATCACCTCTGCGATGATGCTTCTGCAAGCCCTTGCCTGCCTGTTTAATCCTGCGCTGCACTGCCGTGATTATGCGGGCTTGCATTGGCGCATGGTTAGTTTCAAGCTGGAGAAGCCCGGCCAGAGATACTTACGGAGCAAGCGATATCTTCGCCTGCAGGGCACGCTCTTATTTAATGAATTCTTGTGTCGCATGGATTGACCCTCAGAGCTGTATTTTTGGCATAGACGTACTCTTTTATTCCTGCGCTGCAGGTGAAAGTATTATGTACCACGGGTCCAAGTCCTTCCTTCTCCTTGAATTGGTAATCACACTTCCCGGTGTTCCCGGCTGGCCTGCCTCCCCGGAACTCGGATAGTTCGTTGCAGCTTTTGAGTTCGCCAAAAAGCAAGAGATAATACATGTGTTTGGCATTTTGTACATCGTTTTCTAGTATTGGTGTTCTTTTGGAAAAGCCAAATTGTTTCGCTATGCCACTCAACCCCTTTGCACCTGGCGGTCAAGTGGCATGCGGAGAATGCATAGGTGTGCAGACCTCTTTGCAAGTGGCGCGATATTAGAAGGGTTGTGGAAAGAATATAAGCAATCATAGCTTTGCAAAATTCAGAATTAGCACGTTTTGTGCACCTTTGAATTTTTTTGGTAATTTCTCGATGGTTGCCTTCTACTCACTGCCCGTGGCCAACAGCTTGGTCTACAGCGCACAGCGGTGGGCTGGATTTTGCTGATGCTAGCAGCATCTGCAGAATTATCGACTTGCATCATACGTCAGAAAAGTTCCTCCTGCAAAATTGCAAGCAATCCGAAGCCATGACACCGGTAAATAATTAAAAATCTGCTTGATTTCAAGCGATGGCTATCTCAAGTATTACTCGAGCCTACTTGTTGAGCGGAGAGTCCAAGTAGCTGCATGAATAGTCCTCAAGCTCCCGCATGACGCACAAGGACGCATGACCAGCTTACAGGCGGGCTCAACCTTCCGATGGCGAGGCAGTGACAATCACTGGAGCAAAAAGTCTGCTGCGTCTCATTATTCGATGACTTGACAAAAAATCTAGTTCAGGTCCCGTATGTTGTAAAAAGCCAGGTATGACTCAAGCTTGAGATAATTTTTAGGCAATGACGGCATCATGCCAGACGCGTGTTATGCATGCTGAAAGCTGCATCGCGACGGCGGTGTGAACCCCGCAATCAGGAACTACAGCCAGCTGCATACGACACTTTACGGCGGTTTTTTTTTTTCCTTGAGGCAAACATACATGCATTTTGTAGACTGTTGCCCGTCTGATAACTTATTTGAGCCCGTGTGATTTACTAGCTACGACCTACGGGCCAAGAGAGTGCTGTGACAATTTATCCCTGAATATGACACAGCCTTGCGCACCGCGCTCGGCTATACGTCTCAGGAGATACAAGGCATGCTTAAAAGGCACTAGAATAGCGTGAGAGAAAATGGCTCTCTCTCTCTCTCTGAGTTGTGCTCGTAAATCTGAAACATGATTGAAGGGTCAAGCATACCAATTTGCAAAGCTACTACGCCAGCTGGTATCGCCACCTCGAGGCTCTGATTCAAGCAGGGAGCATCCAGCGAAATGACTCCCATCACTCTCGACCCACGCCTCTTCATAGGCGGAACATCGGGCAACCCAGAAAATCGAAGGAGCCATAGAAGCAGGAACGAGAAAATTTCGACTAGAATAAAATGCGTGAAATAAATACTATACGAGTATTATGCAAAAGTTATTGCGTCCTGGTCCGGGATTTTGCTCACTCTTCAAAAACTTGTGCGGCTGAGGACTTCGGTCCAGAGCAAAGAGCCAGTATACAAGCTTGGCAGTATGTTTGAAATGCTTGACACTGAATCCTAGGGAGTCAAAAATTGCCTCGACTTGCAGTCTCGAGCAATATCTGGAGTTAGATATACAAGGTTCTGGCAATACGAAGAACAGGAACCCGCCTGGGCGTAGGAACAGTGTGGTGCGCCGAAGCATCTCACCGCGTTGCTCGGCCTCAGGGACATAATTAAGTACCAGCGATAGTGATATCAGACCGTATCTGGCTTTGCTACTAGCCGGCACCGGCCGGGCCATGAAATCTTGCTGCTGTATCCTTGCGTCCTGAGAGTGCAGGTCAATCCGGTCTATGCAAGCAAAGATACCACTGCTCGTACACGCATTATTCACATCCAGCGAGCCTACCTCGAGCATTTTGCTGATTGTGCTTTCGGAATCATCTTCGCGCAGCCACCGAACGAGTACTTTCGACGAGTCGCCGCCGCGGGTAGCATTCTGGCCCGAGATGGATGCTTCCTGGTATTTTTCCAGTCCACCTGCATCTTGGATGGCCCCCAGCACTTCAGAGAGCAGCCGGCGAGTTTCTATTGCGCTGGACCCAGCCGTGCCGGACGCTTTTATGTCGGTTTCGAGCCTTTTCTCAAGTTGGGCTCGCCGCTTCTGGAGCGTATGAAATGACCGGATGAGCGCACGCGCCTTCCGAGGCTTGATCGAGCTGGTCTTGTACCTCGATCCGGTGACCGGGCTCGCTCGGGGCATTGCAAGACCGCCCTGATGCTACCCGCCCTACGGTCGAACTGTCGGTCAGTATATTTCCAAGCCCTGCTGAACGGGTTGGGTTGATCCTCCCAGCCAGAACCTGCTGGCTGGGCTCGAGCTCAGCTTGAGCTTGAGCTGGGCTCTTTGTGGTGCGGGCTGCACCGTACTCTCCCCACCAGCGCTTAACTAAGGTGGTGCTGGCCCTCCACCACTGCTGCTAACGGTATGTCCGCCTCTATGGACGTTGTTATCGAGAGGGTCCAGCTAATCTTTGACCTGAGCAGCATTGTCGATACCGCGGTAGCTAATAACCAACTGTATATTGCCATTGGGCAGGCCACAGTCATTCACATCGACCTGGACAACCCGGCGACCATCGTGGATCTGCAGCTGCCGGCCAAAAAGGACAAGAAGGAGGGCCCGCATATGATTCAGGCAATTTTCGTAGACCCCTCAGGCACACACCTACTAGTCGCCACCCGTGGCCACGAATACTTTTATGCTCAGCGCGGTACTACTAGGTTCCGGCCCGTAGCCAAGCTCAGGGGCCTCCAAGTGCTGTCGATTGCCTGGAACCCGTCTCTTCCAGTGCAAACGCCGGGTAAAATTCTACTTGGCACCCTCCAAGGCATCATTTTTGAGACAGAGCTTGATATACAGGCTGCGGACACTTATTTCAAGCGAGATTCACGCCCCCTCAAGCAGATATGGGCCGCTGGCCACAGCACGGGCCACCCAGTCTCAGGTATACAGTTGCATTCGGACGCAACCGGTCAGGTACAGACTGCGCTGGTGTTGGCTGGCAGTGAACTTAGCACGTTTGTTGTGCCCTCGGCGGCTGTGCGTGACAGGGGCCAGCCCTTTCGCGATGTGTTTGCTGCCTCGCCGTTGGTCTACGAGCTGACAGAGTCTAGTTCCAAAGCAAATTCTGGACTTCAGATATCCCCAACTGGTTCGCACTTTGCGGCACACTATAGTGGTACTCTCATCATTGGTCGCCCTGGTAGTGAGCCGTCTGAATGGCATACGCGAAACATCGAGCCCTCGGCCTTCGTACAGCTGTCCAGGTACCATATACTTATCGTTGATGTCGAATCAAGCAAGTTGACAACAATAAATTTGATCAACAATGAAAAATTAAGTGAAATGTCTGTGCCACTTGAGCCAGGTGAGCGCATTTCAGGTGCCCGATCCGATCCGAAATTCGAAACTTTCTGGATCTTCACTGGCCGGGGCCTTCTGGAGATTAAACTGGAGAATGAAAGTCAAGGAATGTGGGCCATATACCTGCGTCAAGGCTCTTTCGCCGATGCCCTCAAAATTGCCACCTCTCCTGGCGAACGCCAACTCATCTACTCTGCCTATGGTTATCACGAGATGGAACAGAAAAGGTATCTTACCGCAGGCAGGTATTTCGGACTGAGCAACGTTAGTTTCGAAGGCATTGCGCTGCAACTGATAGAAAAAGATGAGAAAGAGGCTTTGGCTGAGCTTTTCAAAGCGCGCTTATCTCACACCGACGATGAAGGTCAGCAGGTCGTCCTGAGTTCTTGGCTTGTAGAGTTATATCTACAACTTGGAGAGGTCGAGAAATACAATGAATTTTTATCGACCACAAAGGCAAGACTAGATGTTCAGACCATATTCGAGATCCTGAGCGCTCGCGGCAGCGACGAACAGTTGGTTGCTTTTGCGACGAGAATTGGCGACTTCAAGTACATTTTTCAGCACATGATTTCGACTAAGCAGTGGTCTGAGGCACTCCGGATCCTACGTGAGCATGAAGACGAGAATCTAGCCTACGAGTATGCGACGCTCTTGCTGGACAAGAGCCCTCGTGACACTGTGGACTCGTGGCTACGTATTCAAAAACTCGATCCTCTCAAGCTTCTGCCCGCCCTCATGGCTTATGCCGCCAACCATCGAGGCAGAGTTGAAGACAACCAAGCTGTTCGTTATCTGCGGTATCAGCTGAATGCACAGAGCTCTCTTGAGCCTGCTATCCCTAATGCCTTGGTGACTATCTACGCAATGGGGGATTCGGAAGAGAGCCTGGTCGATTTTTTGAAGGACAATGCCTCTAGGCTCCAGCAGGACTATGACTTTGCTTTGAGGATGTGCCTCAACCACGGCAAGTCCAAGGCAGCCATTCACATATACTCGCTCATGGGGCTGCACGAAGAAGCGGTAGAACTTGCTCTTCAGAATGGCAATATAAACCGGGCCGTGGAGATCGTGGACCAGGAAGTGGATAACGACCAGCTCCGTGAGGTACTGTGGAAAAAAGTGGCCAAATACATAATTATGCATCACGGCACGGAGCAAGTATTAAGCCTCATTGGTCGTGTGAAGGTTGAAAATCTGCTGGAGCTGTTTCCCAAGTTCGAAACACTTGATAAACTGGCGCCCGAGATTGTCAAGGCTCTTGAATCTAGCAATAATAAGTTGCAAACTGTCAACCAAGAGATAGAGGAATCCTTGCGTGCGAGCAAGGGAATGCAAGAGGAGATAACTAGGTTCAAGAAACGGTACGTGCTTGTAGAAGCTGGCGAACCTTGCCAGATTTGCTTGCTTCCACTAGCGATCCGAAAATTCTTTGTGTTTCCCTGCCAGCATGGTATGCACATGGACTGCCTCACCAGTGCAATCGATACAGGGCCCGATGCGCCTCGCCGCCATCGGCTGGCCGCCGCTCGCTCAAGAACCGATGCTGTGCAGGCTCAGCAGAGCGTTGACGACGTTGTCGCTGAAAAATGCGTCCTCTGCTCCGAAGCAAGGATTGATCTCGTTGACGCTCCATTAGTAGGTGACTGGTAGATGTGACTCGCTAATTTATTTATATTGCATTATGCATCTAGTATTTTTCGTCTCGCGACTATGCCCGAGTTGCTCTCGCATGGGGCTATCCCAAAATCAGTGAGCCCTTAGTCAGTCTTCGCTACGTGAAATTTCACGACCACTGATGCACAGGCTAGCGAGCAGGGTCGTTAAGCGGTCAACAACCAGCGCTTCGCCGCTACTTCTATCGAGCAGAGGCTCGCTAAAGGTGCAAGGCGTTGTGACCCTGGGTGTGCGTGGGTATTCGGAGCCATCGTTCGTTGACGACTCGCCAGAGTACAACCCCCGAGAGCTACACCCTCATAAAGGCAGCTATGTTCCGTCCAACACAGACTTGAGCGACGTAACAAAGCGCCCAACCCCCTTAAATGTTGAACTACTAAAGTATGCCCCGATCCAACATCCTGTCGAACATGGAAACAAGGTCGCTGAGGTGACGTTGGCATCTTTTAACGGCACCAAGGATCTCGACTTTTTCGCAGACTTTGCTTTGCGTGCAGCATTCTACCTCGGAATCCCGGTACGCACGTCCCATCTCCCTCGCAAAACGAAACGCTGGACGGTGATCAAGTCGCCATTCGCCATGGCCAAGACTAAAGAGAATTACGAGCGCATCACCTACCGCCGCATGCTCAAACTCTATGACTCTAACCCGGAGACAGTACAGGTCCTTCTGTCCGTGCTGCGCAAGTACACACTGGCTGGCGTGGGTATCAAGGCCACGCTGTTTGCTCGCGAGTCTCTGGAGGCAGTTGAACAGATGGACGTACCTGGCTTAGCAGAAAGCGAAAACCCGTTGGCAGTTAATAAGGTGGACCTGCGGTCTGCTGATGGCGACGTCGCTAAGGCAGTTATGGAGCTGCTTAAAGATCCTGCTTTTGCTCCTGATGAGGAAAAACTGGAGACGTCCGATCTTGCGGCGCTTGAAAACACGGCTGACACTGCGAGCGCCGCCTCGACGCAGGCCAATCACGCAAAGGCAGAGGCCAAGGTCATCGCCAAGCCTGGTGCCAAATCGTCGGCTAATCGTGGAGCCGTGAAGGCCGATCAGGCTGCTGAGCCTGCTGAACGGCCTAGCCAATCCGGCGAAAAGGAAACAAAGTAGGTTGGGGCCATACGTGCCCCAAGGGGTGAAAAAGACTTACTACTTGTATATATTGCGTGCTGTGTAGAATAAATAAGCATCTGAAAATGGCTCTGGCTCAAAGCTAGACGGCTGTTAGTACCGTGGCACCTGGCAGGAGCCTACTTCTGCCGGAACTCATGAAGCTCTGCATCTCCATCCCAGTGGAATCGGCGTCCATCGTATTCAAAGCCGCCGCCAATCTCGTGGCCTGTCCATCTTGAACCCATGGACAGCTGCTGCAGGGAACGCGTGGCCTGCAACATTTTGAGCAGCTCGTCAGGAGTCTGGCTATCGCCGATGCAAAGTTTTCGGGGCATTGGCGGAGGATTAGGAGATATTACGTTGCAATGTACGATTTCGTCGTCGTCATCATCCGTACTTGACTCTTCGAGAGCACATTCATTGACCGTGACCTCCTTGTTAGCAGCAGCTAACCCAGCTAGCTCAGCCAGAAGCCCGCTGCCGCTTGGCAACGAACGGCTACGGTCGCGAGAGCGTCTGCGGTGCCTATGCACAGATGATGACCGCCTATGGGATTCGGACAGCCGGTACGTACTGGTAGCTTGGCCATTCTTGATTTTGGCTTTAGCAACAAGGGGCATGGCCACTTTAGACAGGTCAGGGCTGTAAGGGCTGCTTGTCAGGGTGGTCGCATTGGAAGCAAAGCTTTCAGCCGTCGCAGTGGAACTTGAAGGATTAGCATCCACGCTCGATGAGCCTGTGGTACTTGTGTCACTCGAGTTGTTCTCTGGGGTATTCATGTTGAGCAAGCTCGAGTTGCGAACGGCAGTGGACGCAGCTGTCGCGACCGCAGTCAAGGAAACAGGCATAGCATCAGGATCCGCTAGGGCCCGGCGCAGTTTGCGCCTCACCCGCTGATGTAGAACAAGCTGACCATAAGCTGGGTCCGATGGTGGCAGGCAGTGCTGTGGAAAATCTCGGCCAAAGAGCGGTACCAGTGCGAACCTGACGTGGTAACAAAGGCGTATCGCGACTGCGCGAGCTACATCATGCGGCACCCATGTCCCTTGAATCTTCAGAAATCCGCCGCGGACTCTCCTGATAACGGGTTCAAGTCCAGGTGCACCATCGAGAAGGCGAGAGATGTCGGCTTTCGTGTTCCCGAGGGCTTTCCAAAGGCCCGTGAGATGCACATACCCCGTGTAGTAGTCCCAGATAATTGCTTGTCCATTAAGTGAGTACTCGAACACCGTCATATAGTGCCGCTCATCCATAGATGTAGCATATTTGCGAGCGCGAATTGCCTCGGGGCCAGAAGGCAAGATTGCCTTCTGCTCGGGGGCCTCTTCAAGATCGCCACTACTGGGTATATCATGGACCGGGAATCGTACCGGAAACCGCATTAAATCTTCTTGCACCTTTTGGCGCGAGTTTCGAGGTGTTGAGGCTCGTGAAGATTTGCGTGGTTGACGCGGATTGCGGCTTTCCACGGCGGTTCCTGCTTTGTACGCGCGAAACGAAAGCGCACCCGGAAAAGGTAACGGGCTTGGCTCGGATCGAAAAACGTGCGCGCAAAAGTCGTAATGAACGGGCAATGGCGCGACTGGGGCAGTCTTCCTCTCTGTTACCTGCAAGAGAGATGGGAGCGACACTGCAGGCGACACATCATCATGCCGAGCGACATTTGTTGTCGTCAACGACATCGAGGGTGCAAAACTCAGCTCCATATATCCTGATTTTGTGCGCACCAGCGGGTCAAAGCCTTGTTTACTGATACAATTAGATTGCGGAATAGAAGAAAAAGACTCTTGCGGCGCTAGCCCTTCACCGGGAGTGGGTACTGCGCAGACCTCATTCTGCGATCTGGATTGGCCGACCGCATCGGAATAAATTTGAGACTCTGCCAGCTTCAAAGATGCAATTGATGGTACCACACTTTCTTGCCACAGCGACTTTGAATATCTACCAAAGCTAGAGTTTCCAGGATCGCCATTTGGCTGAAACACGGACTGTCGGGGACAGAAATCACAACCTGGCTCGTGTATGGCCTGCATGTTCCAACATGATCTATTCAATCCAGCACCACCGCCATTAATACCCATTGGAAGGCGATAGGATGGCGATGGCGGCATTGTCTCCTGCTCCGGTTGTTTCTGTCACCCAACCTTGGCTTGGCTCGAATGTCAAACAAGGATATGAAAGGGTAGGCGCGACGCAGGAAGAACAGTAATGAGGGCCCAATCAATTGCGTCCCGGGATAATGTTTGCAATCTTTGCTCCCAGGTATGAGCAGTTTAAGGCTTTTGCCGGCAGTCGACCAGGGTGTACTGAAATTCGGGGCCGGCACATGGGTCCGAGCAGCACAGGGCTAGGGCGCCTGCATGACGTAGAAAGCAAATGCAGGAACCATGAGGAAACCGTTAGGGCCGACGCTCTATCTTGGGGGCTATGAATGGTATAAACCACATTTCCCTCGACACATCTACTTGCACTGTGTTTAAAGACACATAATCATAAATTACCTGTAATTGTGCCTATTATCCGCCCGCTGCAACTGTGCGAGCCTTGTCTTGGCTCGTTCCAAAACTTGCATACGCCTGCATGATAGCTTATCTCTGAAGTCGGAGCGAACAACAGCAGGGAGGGGGCTCAGCGGCGGCAATCTGGCGATGGTTGCGGGCTGAAAAAAACCCCTCTTGCCTGGACAAAGGAAAGTGCAGCGAACTTTTTGTTGCACTTCTAATTGCGACTCAACGACCAGCTTCTGATTCGGACCATTTTTTTATTTTGTTGTCATGATGGAAAATTTCGCAACCCCGCATATTATGTCGCAGATCGGTCAACAGGACAGGCTTCCCAGTAACTTCCCGGTCCATTAAACAGCACCTCCCGTAGCCCCCATCCCCATAGATGCAAGCGCAATGCCTGCAGAGGAGGGCGATCACTGCGAGCAAAGTCGGGGCTTGGTGTGCATACGCAGATTGGGCCGTGTGACCAAATTTGACCAGCCTCTTACATGCCGTGTATCTCGGGAATTTGTCTATTAGCCGCGCAAATCCTCACTGCTCCCCTGGCGGGCTGAACACATGCAATGCAGCTAGCTATTCGGGGGGTTGCCGCCGCACTCCCTTCCTGCATCTGACGTATGCCGCTAATTAGTGTGGGCCATGAAAGGCGGCCGGAGAATACTCTGATTATTGCACTGCGGCGAAATTTTTGGTATTCATGAAAGTTACCATGTATCATACGAGATCAGATGTGATCAGATGCGACCTCTAGAAAGCACTATTGCCAACAGCCAATTCTGAGTTGGCGCCGCCGGCCAAAGCCCGGCCCTGGACGTCGATCATGTGCCCTCGACTCATGCACCGGCATACCTTTCCGTACCCTGCCATCAGCCCCATGAACAATGACCTCACTACGATAGTTCCGCAAGATGGTTGATCATTGGCGATAAATTAGCCCTGGCATTTTATTTGTACAGCTTGCTAGCTCCTTAGGTCGCTGCAATTCCGTATCGCGGGCCCCATCCGATTAACAGGAAAATACTGCTCTGCCCATCAGCTTGTTCACTTGGTTGAACATACGGCTGTCGCCACCATGGCGACCATATTGCAAGTTCAAGTCAATAATCTGCCACTACTCAACATTTCTCTTTCACTAATAGTGAGAAATTCAGTAAAGGTAGGCAGGTACAAAGTGATTCGCCCGAGAAAAGAATATAGCATGCTGCACCAGTGGTAGCCGTGGTCCCTGCAGAAGATGGACTGCATGCATTGGCTAGTCTTACGGCCCACCACCACGCGATTGAAATCTAATAAGGATTCAGATCCACGCATTTCTCTAAGTTCGGTAAATTTGAAATCAAAAATCACTATGCGGATACGTGCGTGGAAATGTGGTATCATCCTTGACCCTGTCCGCCGTGGTTGCCATGCTGTCAGCCTGCAGGATCCGCTCAAGATTTTCAACCAGCGAATCCATGTCATATTCGGCGCTTTGGGCAGCATTAACTGCCACGCATTGAACACCTCGCTTGCTAATAGCCGGTACGTCAATGGGCACCATCTCGGGCGTGGTAGGTTCCATGTACAGCAAATGCGTGATAAACTGGGTCCAGTCGCCGCCATCGCTATTGCCGCTGGCACCTATTGAATAATAGCATGCCCTGATAATCGTGCTCAGATAGTTGTACGCATCCATACCTTTCGTTTCCCTGTCGATCGTGCCATTGAGCATGGCGATCTTGACCCGCTTGTCCATGGCGTAGCGAGCAAACCCCTGCAACAAAATCACCGGAACAATGGATGTGTAGAGCGATCCAATGCTGTATATAATAGCCCCAGCAGATTCAATGCTTGTGAGTACACGCTTGGAAGCGCGGGGCTTAATTTCAGCGCCATACGGATTCACATAAAAGACCCGGTCGACCGGGGCAGGGAGGGGCCGGTCATAGTCTTTGGAGAACGAGATCTGGGATGAGGCCAGAGATGGGTGAGAGAACGGAATTGTGGCATCTTCCATGACCTCGTCGTCCATGTTGTCGAGCTTAGCCACGGACTTTGAGTCACTGGGGTGGGAGATCTCCGTCTGCCCGACCACTACTGTCCCGTCGTCTAGCTGGGCAGCGATATGATGGCTGAAATTGGTGTTGAGCGCTGGCAGCACTGCAAAGCGAGGTGATACGCGAGATGTACGCAGCACAAACTCTATAGCGGCATCAAGCGAACCAAAGAAGATGCGTGCTCCGCTCAACAACAGGTTACCCACGCTTGCCTGCGAGAACTTGAACTCTGTGCCGGGCCGCCGCCGCTTGAGAAGCTCGGCGGCAACTTGAATGAAAAAGGCCCGGTACATATGCTTCAGGTGAGACGGAACGTGTTCCCATTTTGGGTGCTCGCCCTCCACTATGGCAGTCCAGGCGGCGTTGGCCTCCTTTTCGTTGCCAGGCAGTCGGTATCCGAGAAGATCGCGCAACGGAGTGGGCGCCATGAGGCGCACCAGCCTCGAGCGAGCATCGCCAATGGCGGGACCTCCCAAAACTCTCAGTATCTCCGACGTGGAGCCACCATTATCAGAGATCGGAACCACGTACACCACGGTAGAGGCCACGCGAGGAAACACCGAGGCTATGGCGTTAGCGGCCGTGCCACCGCCAATCACAACGACATCCATGGGTAGCGCTCAGGTCGAACGTGCAATGGAGTATTCAGATCAGCAGGAAGCTTGCCAAGAGCGATACCTTGGCAAGAGGTCAGACCGGATCAAGTCGATGTGGGGGTGACGTGCATTTAGACGGGGGCTTGGCTGCAGGGCTCAGGCAGCCGCGTGCCGTCATAGAGCCCCTCCCTAACCTGGGGGCTGTCCCGGGGAAGCGAAATTAAGTGACATAGAGCACGGGCACACAGCCAGCGCGCCCCACACGATGAGTCACCCTAATCTCTCTAGCCGGTTCCAGCGAGCGATGAGTCTCTGGCAATCGATCTCGCTGCAGATTAATAACCAGTGAAATTTCACTTCCCCCAAAGTTTGCATCCTGTGTAGGTGATAGCTGATAACAGCATAATGTCGAAAGGAAAGGTCTGCTTGGCGTATTCTGGTGGTCTGGACACCTCGGTGATCCTGGCATGGCTGCTCGAGCAGGGCTACGAGGTCGTGGCCTTCATGGCCGACGTTGGCCAGGAGGAGGACTTTGACGCTGCCAAAGAGAAAGCGCTCAAAATTGGTGCCACAAGCTTTGTACTCGAGGACGTCCGCCGCGAGTTCGTCGAGGAGCTCTGTTTCCCCGCGGTGCAGTCGAATGCCATTTACGAGAACACGTACTTGTTGGGCACATCGCTGGCCCGCCCGGTGATCGCCCGGGCCCAGATCCGCGTGGCCGAGCGCGAGGGCTGTTTTGCTGTGTCGCACGGCTGCACCGGCAAGGGTAACGACCAGGTCCGTTTCGAGCTGGCGTTCTACGCCCTCAAGCCAGATATCAAGGTCATTGCCCCCTGGCGGGACCCGACTTTCTTCAACCGGTTTGCCGGCCGCTCGGCGCTGCTGGCCTACGCTGAGGAGAAGAGCATTCCTGTCGCCCAGACCAAGGCCAAGCCCTGGTCCACGGACGAGAACATGGCCCACATCTCCTTCGAGGCGGGCATTCTTGAGGACCCCGACACCACTCCCCCCAAGGATATGTGGAAGCTGACGGTGGATCCCACGGACGCGCCTGATAAGCCCGAGCTGTTCACGGTCTTCTTTGAGAAAGGTCTACCTGTGAAGCTAGAGTACGAGGGCGGCAAGACTGTGACTGACCCTGTTCAGCTGTTTTTGACCGCGAATATGATCTCTCGCCGCAACGGTGTCGGCCGCATTGATATCGTTGAAAACCGGTTCATTGGTATCAAGTCTCGGGGCTGTTACGAGACCCCGGGCTTGACTTTACTGCGCACTGCGCACATCGACCTCGAAGGTCTGGTTCTGGACCGCGAGGTTCGCCAGATCCGCGACCAGTTCGTCACGCCCACCTGGTCCCGCATTCTGTACAACGGTCTCTACTTCTCCCCCGAGGGTGAGTTCGTGCGGGCCACTATTCCACCGTCCCAGGTTACTGTCAACGGTAAAGTGCGCATGTCCGCCTACAAAGGCTCGCTGACCATTCTTGGTCGCTCCTCCGAGACGGAAAGGCTGTACGATGCCACCAAGGCCTCTATGGATGAGCTTACGGACTTTGACCCCACGGACGCGACCGGCTTCATTGCTGTCCAGGCCATCCGTGTGAAGAAGTTCGGCGAAAGCGTCATTGCTAAGGGCGATAGTCTTCTTAATTAAGTAGTCCCTTATATTTCTTGGTTGTAGGTGTTGTTTTGTATATTTGCCTTTACTATTAGCTTCATGCGTTGGTTCTTTCGCTGTGATATGTCGATGTCTTAATGTGGTCTCCTCTATGTACCTAGATTGGGTTGCGTAACTTCCACGAGGCCTGAAGCTAGCTCGGTCGATGGATCTCAGTTTGATAATTTGACAAACTAACAATCTACATACCCCAGTAGAATAAATTGAACAAATATATAGCCAAGTGTGGTAGGTTTCGAATATAAATAGAAACAACTTGCTGAGACACGACATTGGCAAGCCTCCCTCCGCTGCTCACCAGTCATATCTTGATTTAGGGGTGTCTCCCATTCCTATTACTCAGCGTCTTGACATGCTGGTTTCAATCTTGCTTGTGGCAGCAGCCGTGCTGGCACATGGCGGCGACTCGCACGGCGCGGTTGAACCTAATCCAGGCGATCCATGGCAGGTAAAGCACATGAAGCTTGAGCATGGCCTGGAGGAATTCGACGCTCAGTCGTTTTTCACGCTGCACGACAATGACAACTCCAAGACGTGGTCGCGTGACGACATTCTCAACCTGTACGGGCTGCTGAAAGCGAAGCAGTTGGGCGACGGCTCCGGCGTTGGTTCCGATTCGCACATCGACGAGATCGACGAGAAGACGAAAGACCGTGTGTACGCTGAGGTGCTCAAACTGCTCGACAAGGATGGCGACGGCCAGGTGTCCATTGAGGAGTGGAAGCAGTTTGCCACGTCCGGCGGTGAGCTGCCTGATTTCGGCATGGGCCCGGGCCACCACGGCGACTACGAATACGAGTACGAGGTACACCACTGGCAGCAGTACCACAAGGACCAGGATCCGGACGTGAAGATTGTTCACCCCGAGGACGTTGAACACGAGCGCCTGTACCACCAGTTTGAACATGGGGACTCCGAGGGCGACGCACACGATGGCTCCGGGGCAAAGATCCTGCGCATCCCGAAAAAGTTCCTGAGGGCCTGACGGCACGCCTCGAGGACGACGTTCGCGGTTGAGGGCAAAAGGCATATGCTATTCGTAAATGGTTAGTAGGCTACAAGCATCAAGTAAACACACAGAAATGAGAAAATGGGTGCTGAGGCTCTACAAAAAGTACTCGTTGCGCTGGCTCTTTTGCGGAGTCATCTTGAGCGTGTCGTCGGGCACGGCGTTAAATATCGAGAACTTGGGTGTCGTGGTGTCGTCTACTTTCATGACTGAGGCCACATTACCACAGCGATAGCAATAATTGGGCGCACTCCACACAGTGACAACGTCTTTCTCTTTGAAGTGGTACCGGAAGCCCTCCATCACCAGCTGGTGAGCCCGGGCAAGTAACGTCAACCCATTCACGTGGTTAAATTCTCGTGCAACCTCGGAGCCAAAGAGCCAGCCGGCGCCGCGCGGCGACACTACCCATGTTCCTGCGGTGTCGTCAGGGTCGCTCCAGACAAGATCAGCGAAGCCGCCTTCGTGCGGGATCTCCTGGGCCCGGTTCAGGACACGAATCTGGTCCAGCATGCGGATCTCGGGACTGAGCCCTCCGTGTACGCACAGAATTTTCGAGTCAATTACTGCTGCTAGAGTAAGGAAATCAAACACCTGGCAGCAGTACTTCCACACCGTGGTGGTGCCATACTTTGTCAAGCACTCGTCATAAAACCCGTATGCCTGCGTGATTTGCCGCGACTCGTGGTTGCCCCGCACCAGGGTTAGCCGTGACGGATACCGGGCCTTCAGAACCATCAGCAGCGTAAAAGTTTCCAACGAAAAATAGCCACGGTCCACAAAATCGCCGAGAAAAACGTAGTTCACTGCGTCGGGGAGCCCGCCAGCGACGCGGAAGAGTTCCAGCAAGTCGTGAAACTGGCCATGGATATCTCCACATACCGTGACAGGCGAGCTGACAGGTTGAATGTTAGATTCTTGTTAGTTTTTCTGTGTCTCATAAGAAGATGCCACCGCCAGCTTGGCCGGCAGCAGGGATAATCGAGCCCATCGGTATACTCAGTAGCACCGATGGCGTTTCCACGGAACGGACATCCAGTGGATGTACTATTATCCCGCAACGCAGCAGCCCCAAAATCATATCCAGAATGAGGACCGCGCGACCGGTGCAACATGGCCGCGCGCCATTCAGTCCAGAACGACGCAACAGGGCCTAGCAAAAGCGACAAGTGCCCACGCTTTACCCGTATATTTAAGAGTACTTACCTTCCATCAATAGCACTTTGACCATTTCGCAGAGCTCTTTGATCTCTGGCTCCTCGAGATATTTGCATTTTAGCACCGTCTCGAGCCATTGTTCCGGCCCGCGGCCCTTGGTCATGATGCAAAGAGAGCCTGACGGTTAGTAACGTGGGAAGCATTCATGGCACTTCCATACACGTGGGTTAGGGCACGAAGGTAGCGACCGCTGTAGAAGACGCAAAGTGTTGCCTAGCGAGATACACCCAGGACCCCCAGAGTCGGGGCTGCTGAATATTATTCTTTACGAAACAAGCGCACAGGTAGTATCGCAGAAAAGTACGTTATTAGGTCTTATAAACACTTCTTTTTTTTGTTCTAGCACATTACGCTTTTACTCGTCCATCCATTTTTCGTCCCGATCACGCTCCAAAATCCCGTCGTGAATGCTCCTCAGCGATGGCAGCGGATCGCGCGGCCGAAGCCTCAGGACCTGCAAGCTAGGATTAAGATTTGCCTTGAAGTACCCGTGATTAATTAGTGATACGCACACGCTTTCGGTCTCGATACACCCTGGATCGTCTAGGCTCACGAGTCCTGCCAGCGCAAGGGTAATGTGTAAGTCTTTCAAGTAGAGGCGGTCTGGCTGGCTCTGCACCCTGACAAGCCTGAGAACTGCACGTCGCTCTGCAATTGACCGCATATGATTGCGAATAATGTTGCCAAGTCGCATGGAGACAATCCAGGGATGGCCCTCGAGCTGCTGGATGACCGGCCACGACGGGCGTTGTAGAGCCTCTATCAACTGCTGTAGAGGATTCACCAAACCAAGTACTTCGAGCATTTGTCTTCGTGGTTTGCGACCAACCAAAATGCTTGGGACAAGCAAGTGATGCAAAATCATGACCTTGTTCGGCGAACTGGACAAGCAATGCTCGTACGCCCAGCGAAGGTGATGGACTGCCAAGTGTAACTCACTACGGGTAAGATGGAAACGGCCCAGCCAATAGCGAAACTCCACCTGGTGGGCGATAGGGAATCCAGAGAGCGAGCGGGCCGCTCCGTGAATATTGTTGAACACATAGGACGCTTGGCCCGGGCGGCCAGCCCAGAAATACAAACGGCAGAGCATAGTGGCAGCATAAAGTACAATGTGCGATTTTCGCGGGCCCATGGGCCCCGCACCATTTGCCTTTTCCACCGTTTTGTCGCTTCGGATACTATTGAAAATCCGAAGTAGCACGCCCGCTGTCCATAACGCCTGACCACGTAGCCGGCCATATTCCCGAACCATGATACGAGTGGCAAGTACCACAGTACTGTTCAGAGCAGGGCCTCGAGCATTTGAATATGCTGTTTGAAGCGCTGTGTAGAAGCGTGCAAAAGCGTCGAAAGAGCCCTGAACGTTGCGGGGATCAACATCTTTACAAAACTGCAGATAAGCCTTGGCCAGCTCGGTCAGACCCGGCCAGTCGCCGTTCAGTGGCTGCTGGGAATCTACGAGGGCTGCCACGTTCACGTTGTTATCCCACTGGTCGTTCTGCAGCACTGGAACCTGGGGGCCCTGCAAATCAAGGGAAAACAGCCCAGCCAGACGTCGCTCGCCTTCCTTGGTACCCAGCGCGGCCTCATCAATTGCCGCAAGGGCTTCAATCCAAGAGGCGACTATCATTTCATTGCTCAAAGCCCGAAATCTTCAAACTCGCTTCAGCTTGGATGAGAGGTAGCGATGCGGCTACACGGCTTCCTGCGACGGCCGGCATCCAGTGCATCCAAGTTACTCAGCGAAACTTGGTGGTGGGCTGCGAGCGAGACTGAAGGGTGGAGACGCAAGCCGCACTGGCCGACGAAAGGGTGATGGTGGATATTGATCTGCCATTCAAAGCTAGTATCTTATAAAAAAGAATATTAGGGAGCGAGCTAATTATAAATTTTTTTCTATATCAGTTAAATAGTGGACCAATAGGTGCGTATCAAATCTTGGCCGGCACAAGCGAGGCAGCTACGGGCTGGACCAAACTCAGCATGCGGTCGGTGATTGTCTGCGTGATGTTGTAGCGCAAGTGCTTGTTGCGCGACAAAGCAATCTCTTCAGAGAGATCATACAGAGGACCTTGAAGCAGGATGTGCCCTTGACTATCATATTGCGGTGTGTACTCAGGTGTCAGCGACAACATCGTGAAGCCTGTAGACTCATCCACTTTACTAGTCACCACGCCTTGAGATTCGTAGTGTTTAACCGCAAACCGGATAAGTTCCTGGTTCAGAGACTCTGAGTGCTTGAGCTCGCCTTGCGCGTAGAGTGTCCGGGCAACGACCTGAGCAACCTTGTAAAAGTCTCTGTCCCTAATGCTCGCACCGGGAGGAATCGAGAACAGAGAGAGCGACACAGACCAGTAACCGTCGATGAATGGCCAGACCAGAAAACAGTAGAAGTCAAAGGCAGGTGTGCCAGTCTGAATCCTGTCAATGTTGAGGGAGACTTCCGTTCCGTCTGAGGAGATCGAGATCACCTGCTGTTTCTGCAAGGCGCTCAAGGTCTCAGCGAGGTTAGTCTCCAGCCCATCGGGCTTATACACGAACTCTCCTGAGAGAAGGACCGAAAGGAACTTGACCTTGCGCTCCAGCTCCTCGTACTTGATTACAGTTGTGAAGTCCTTCTTGCTGATAGTATACAGAGCAAGGCACACGATGGCCTCCGAAACAAACAGGAAGACTACCTGGTTGCGGTAATAGGACAACATGAACTGGTCGCGTGGGTAATATACAACCTCAAGCAGCTTTTTGCTTTCGGACTCTACTAGCTCAGGGCCAAGGACATTAATTGCGTTGTCGACCATGGCGGCCACGTCACTGTCCTGGAGCTGGGAGAGGCGCTTTGGCAAAGCACCAATGTGCCCTCCGGACGCCGCCACACGATGGATCAACCACTTGACACGTTCGATAAGCTGCTCACGGGACGTTCCCCCTACGGAGGTGGCCAGGAGCACGGCACCAACTAAGGCAGAGGGCATTACAGCGGAGGCACGATTGATATCCGCAAGGACGCGGTAGCCTAGCGACCGTAACAGATACAGCCGATCCTTAGGCTCGATTGGCTGCGGCAGTGGGAAAGTGGTAGTATGCTCAAGCTGAAGATGCTCAATGATGTAGGACCGCAAAGACCAGATATCACCGAAACGAATGTCAACCCGGCCAAGTTTGAGGCTAGCAACTGAAGACGACTCCAGGAAGGATTTGAGACTCTCTTTGCGCTTTTCTTTTCCAAGGAGCTCCGTAGCATAGCTATCAGCCTCCACGACCTTGTCGTACTGGGTGGAAACGGGCAACACCCACGCATCTTCAACGGCGCCACTGAGAATACTTTCAAGAATATATTTCAGCATGCCGAACTTAGGAGGGAGCAGCTTGCCCGTACGCGACCGTGTGCCTTCAATAAAGCATTGGAAATTGATACCTCTGTTGAGAAGTGCATCAACTACAGATTGGAAAAAGGAGCCATACAAAGGATCTTGGCTCCAATTTGTGCGACGGATGTACAGGGCGCCCACCTCACGCAGAATGGGACCGAGCACAGCCATATTCAAATTGTCGCCTGAAATAGTCACAGGCAAACTCAGACCTAGACGGAAAAAGGCAAACACCAGCGAAATGTAGTCGATATGACTTTTGTGACAGGGGAGCACAAGCAGAGATTGCTGCTTAGCTTCCAGCTCCTTGGCCTTTTCGCGCACACGGCGAATGTCAGCCTCGGGGATATGCACACCTTGGTGATAGCAGCGGCTAAACACCTGGGCGACGACGTAATATATAAACTGGGCTTTGCTGCGATTCTCGAACACAGGCAGCGCCTCAATGCCGATATCGCGAACCATTGAGTCAATCCACTCGGTGTACTGCACACGCCGAGCTTCCCTTTCCTCGTCACTGAGATTCCAGTCTTTTTCCTGGTCCATGCGGCGGTTTACGAGATCGTTCACAGCGCGACGCATTTCGGGGCGATTGATCGTCTCATTCATCAGCTGCTCATTCCAGCCAGGATAATACAGTTTGGCCCCAATATAGTCCGTGTAGGAGCGCCAGCCCTCGCCTTGAGCGTGCTTTCTAAAGACTTCTAGAGCCCGCAGCGGGTGCTGGCGGAACGAGACCATGTCGTCGACAAGGTCCATGCCAGTGTCCTCCGGCGAATCTCCTTCGATGAGGATATTGACCTCGCTGCCCGCGGTCGTCTTGGACATTTTACCCTTGCGGCCGGCCTGGCCGGGCATTTCGAACTCACCGGCTTGGCCCTTAGTCTTGGAAGAAGCAGTGTCAGCACGGGCCAGCTTGCCATTGCGGCCAGAGCCCGAGCGCTTCGAGCGACCAGTCAAACCCATTTACTTGCAAATCTAAGTGCGTGCCACCTGGTCAAATGTCAAAAGGTTGCAAAACCCAGCCCCCCACTTTGACGCAGGTCGATCTTTTTATGCCAGTGCATCTAACGACTCCATCCCACTCTCCCAACAGGGTTAGGCTACATCGTTGGGGCGGGGGAGTCGGGCCGGCTCGGGACTGTGATACTGGGACTATGATACTGGGGCTGTGACAGTAGGAATGGCACAAACCGTGATTTGAAACAGACGCAGGCGAAGCAGGCAGTGGAAAGCGTCTTCCAAGGTTGACAACATACACTCAAAAACACTTGTAGGCTTGCGGTGCAGCCGCAATGTGGGCATGCCCAACTTCAGGGACCATGCAGGTGCCTGTAGAGGGTGGGGTTTTCTGCCACATGTTAGCTCCCGCCGCCAGGTCAAGAGCCTCCGATTTCTGGTGAACTGCCGGGTGGTCCCGGCTGACGCGTGTGCGGGTGCAAATCCGCGGTTCATGCCAGGTGTGCAGCGCCACGGCTGGCTTCTCGCATTGCTAATTAGTGGTGAGCACAGCACGCTGAGAAATGCAGCTGAGCTGAACCGGCACCGTCGGCGTTCCAAGAGTCTAAGCGAAAACGTGAAAGCTAAGGATAAATATTTGTTTCAAAAGCGCGGCCAAAAGCAACGCTGTCTTGGCTGTCAGGCAGTGAGTGCTCCGAGGCGTACGCGCCTCAGGCTCCGGGCTGGCAGCCTCCCCTCTGCCTACCCGAGGCTTCGGCGTTACGCTCGGTGGCTGGCCGGGGGGTGGGGTGGCTTGCGTGCTGTGCCGGATTGGCGTCAAGTAACGGTGCGCGCAACACGCGGCGCGTGCTGTCCACGTGACACATGTTGCGTGAGTGAGCGAGTGTATCAGCGAGATCACGCATGCGGCGGAGAGGGCCACTGCCAGAAGATGGTCCAAAGAAGGGAACATAGCTGGTAGGCTGCCCGCCAATCCCTGCATGTCGTCTCTCACAAGTATCAGGCGTCTGGCCCATTTGCCGAGTACGGGACCCCGTTCTCGTAGTGTAGGACATGAATGCGGTGTGGAGCCACAGCCACGTTGTCGACGCGGTCAATGTGCCAGGATAGAAGACTGCTGCGCAAGTTCTCAAGCGAATGAGCAATTGACTTGGCAATATATTCTTCGCTTTCTTGGTAGCCCTTTGTGAACCCCGCAGGGATACCAGCCACGGCCGTAGGCGAAGTCCCGAGGTCCTCAATGGTCACCTTGGGTCGGCCCTGAGTGTAGAAGCTGGAAAAATCGAACTCAAAGTCATCATCGCTAGACGCGCTGGACGAACTCTGGTGGCCCGAGAACGTGCGGTATGCGATACTGGCTGTACTCGACCTGTCGAGCTGCAGCTCTGGTGGGCGCAGATCCAGGTTGGAACTGTTCCGTGGTTGAACAGCAGGTGGTTCGAGGGTGTGCCGATCCTGCTGATTGCGCTTCTGTCGCGGCCGTGGCAACGGCTGCCGAGGCACCTGCCGAGACCCCCGTAGCAGATCATCAGACCGGCTTCTTTGGTGAATTTGCGAGCGGTGCTCCGTGGGCGGCTCACTCTGACGGGTTTCCAGCTGCTTTCGCCGCCTGTCCTGCGCTATGGGCAGATCTACTAGCTCCAGTTTCGCACTGGGTGATAGCCCCGCCGGAGAGTCGCCTTTCTGGAAGTTGTGGGGCCGGCCAATGTCTTGAGAAGTGATACCGGCGTGCGGACGACGGTTGTTCCGGGCGGTCAGGCTCTTCAGCTCTTTCAGCTTGATCTTGATCTCGCCCGAGGTTTTCTGCTCCGAAATGCTGTCAAACATGTTGCGCAGCTTCTCAACCCTGCTCCGCGTGGGGCCTTCTCCGTCGGCGCCGGTCCCCCCGGTGCGAGGCCTGCTTTCTTGCGATGAGGGAGAGGCGGATTCAAAGGCACCCTGAAGTGTGGGAGTTTGCGGGCGCTTGAGTGAGGAGAGGTACTGAAGCGACTGTTCGCCGGTGCTTTTAAGGTTGGACAGCAGGCCGCTGTCCTGCAGGGAGGCGAGCTTCATGCTCTTTGAGTGGACCACGAGTGCAGGCGAGCACTGTTTAACCTAGAAATAGAAACCAGTAAGTGTTAGTTGAGAGTCAGAACTCCAGCCGAACCCAGTCACGCAGCCAAAAACCCGCTCGAGTAGTCAGTAAGATTCCCGCCGAATTTTCGCTTTGCGTGGCCGTCTGTAAATTTAGTCTTAGAGTGGTGGAAGCCTCAGCACAGACTTTGCTGCGGGTTGTTTATAAGACGGAATCCGAGCAAAGAAAACAAGAAACAGCAGCCAATCTAATACGATCAAAAGCTAGACATGCATGCTTCTGCCCAGAAGTGGCCTGCCAGCCTTCCTGGTTCAGCGTCGCCGTCTCAGATTCACCTGCACGATATGATGCCTCGCATATGCGGCTGGGACCCACTACTACAAGTTGGAATCAAGTTTCCGGCAGGGGTGACAAGGAGCAGAGCGAATTGTTCAAGCAGTACAATTGGAATTCATTAGTGTTTGTGGATATTGCGAAAAATGACGACTGCAACGTCGTCACAGCTTGCGGACGTAGATCTCCAGCGCTTATGCTCTGGGGCCGGCGTGCAGGACCCATGCACGCTAGCTGCAGAAGTGAGTCCGTCCACTGGGCAGTTTAGGTGAAATGTTTCAGGTTACTTTCTGCGGGAAGGTTGCGCGCACCAGTACTAATTAGTGACGTACTGGTAGTCTAAATAGTAGATTGACCATGCATGTCGGCAAAGTATCCCGAAGCGCACCCCCTAATGGCTGCTTGCTGCTGCCCATTCGTTCTCAGAAACGTTCGTGGGCACCTTGGCAGCATCTACCGGTCTACCGGCGCCCGGCCGGACGGGCCACCTCTAGTTCGAGTTCTCGCGCGGATCCTGCATGGGGCCGTCGCCTGCGATAGGGCAGGGGCTCTCCAGCGTAGCCTGACAACGGCGTGGTTGACCCTCGAGTGCTGGATCCGGTGTGAGATACTTGATCCAGTAGTGGAACTGGGGTGGATATGGTGAAAACCGAGTTCGGCAAACCCAAGCTACTAGGGGTGTAGCCGGGAACTTTACGGGGGTAGTAGAAGTGCTCCACGGCTTCGGCAGCCATAGCCGCGGGGGCCGTTTCGTGAAGGTGCAGCTCGAGCAGCGACGGCTTCATCATTCTGCTCAGTGAGAAAGCAGTCCACTGACAACCCCAGACCAGCCTGTGGCGCTTTTGAGACTAATAGATGCCGGCTGGCTGCCAATTCAGCTTCAGCTTCCCTGTGCGACGACTTGCATGCCACTCAGGGCGAGTTTCCAGATAGGGGGCCCCACACTGCGATAGCCCGCCGAGATGCCCGTGCATGGGGGCGGGAGGAACGAGTAAACAGATCACTCGGGCGAGGTTTGATGTGAAGAACAACATGGCCCTCAGGATCATAACGTATTTTCGCTTGCTATACTCATGTCAGGCTCAATTGCCGGGCCCAATTGCCGAGTCTCCTGCCGTGGGCGCTCCCGGCAAGCCGAAGGTACGAACGCGGGTTGGCTGACGTGCGCATGTGGGCCGCTGCCAGTGACGCAGGCTGCAAGCCGCCCTGCTCGCGGCCTTGCAGCAAGATGAGACCTGCTGCGCATGTGGGCCAGCCAAGTTCGCTTGGCGTTGCCAGCCGAGATGGCTCGCTTGCAGAGCCCGGATCCGGTGGACAATTAACTAGTCCCATTCGGTAGCAATAACTATCGCAGGCATGCTCGAATCCCAATCCGGAAACCTAAGCGACGGCTCACGTGTTGCCCCCGGTCTCTCGTGATTACGAGGGGTGTGTCAGCGCCGGCTCGCGGGCTGCGTGCAAAACGTCTGGAATGGAGGGCTCCATGTAGGTAGATAAGCGCCAGACAGGACAAAATACGGGTGCTTCCAGGCGCATTTTAGCAGTTAGTTCGAACGGTGATGTACCATTTAAATATGTTCCCAGCATGACCCCCTTTGGCCTGGGCCCGGCACAAGCTCGACTCGCACTGCGCGTTATCGCGTGACTGGCTGCAGCCGAGATAGATGCACGGACGTCGACACGGGTTACAGCTTAGCAGCTGCCCCGGACAGCTGTGCTCGAGCAGACGCAACGACTGGGCGAGAATAATTGCTGTTGCGATCACAAAAGTGCTTACTCTAGATGGGACGCCCACATTTATTTGCCGTTCAGCACGAGCCGTCATCGCCCCAGCCCGAAAATAGCCCACGCGTGCGGTGTCGGGGCCCGGCTGCAGAGCGCCGCTCGGATTTGCTGTACATACCATACCATCCATACCTTCCTCCCAGTGGGTGGTGCGGGCCGGACCTTGCCTATGTGGTAAATGGGGCGCCGAAAAGAAATAAAGAGTGAACATTTCAAAGTAGTAGTGAGCGAAATAATGAAGCTCTTGAAGTGAACTATATACAAATGTTTTAATAAAGTCAAACCAAAACTAAGACCAAGTATAGTATTTGAATAATCCGAGTACTGGCGGGTTAGGCGGGCTAGGCGGGAGGGAGCCAGCCAGACTTTTCGCCCAAGCAGGTGAGCTGGGCAAGTGCGCGCGCTGTCGTGTGCATGCCGGTCAGACGGAGCTCCTTTGTCAGCTTCGCGGTACACTTGCTTCCTCACCTTACACGGCAGCCCTCATCACTCGAGGCACGGTCGATCAACGTCGCGTGGACAAGACGTTTTGTGCCTAACTGAGAGCGATACGTCGGTCAAAGTCCGGTCCCACTTGTCTTTCCACTGTTTAGAGCAAACCGCGCTAGCTACGCCCTTCGCATTGCCTTTGCCGACCCTTCCCCACAGTCCGGCCCATAGCGCGCCTGTGAGCCCGCACAGACATGAACGTCAATAATTATCAGTACCCGCACGGCGTGTCCGACGGTATTGACAGCATTGAGAATGCGCTAGCTCGCAATCTGCATATCGGAGACCGCCAGCCCCCGCATGTTGCTCCGGGCTCCGGCGCTGGTCAGCACGCGCATGTCCTGGCGCGCGGCCCCGACCTCGGTTCACCCAATGTGGGCTACTACGGACACGCCCACGGAGCCTCTTCTGGAGGCCAGCATGGCGCTCAACCGTCGTATCAGCCGGCCCAGCCGAGTAGCTACGAGCAGTGGCAGGCAGACGCTCAGCGGCAAGGCCAGGCCCAATACCCATCGCAGCCCGCGCCACACGGCAAGTCTCGCGCTGGCCACCATACGTCACAACCCCCGACTCCAAATGCCCTGCAGCCGGCCTACTCGCCCAACCACCCGAACCGCCGCTCGTACCACGAGCACCATGACAATCACGATACGCATCCCATCCATGAATCGCGGAACGCTCAACGGATCGCCTACATCCAAAGTCAACGACTAAGGGAGGCCGAGCAAACGGGCCAAAGCGCGGCCACGAGCCCTTTGGAGAGACAGTTTCCCGGCCAGAGCGCGCCGCTCGCGCATCAGCAGTCCACGACCTCGTCACCCCTGTCACTGTCAGAGTCCAATGCCGGCCTAGCTCAGATTTTCCGTGGCTTGGACACTGAGCTCAAACCGACCTCTTTACCGCACTCCCCGAGTCTTTCGGATATTGAATTGCGGATCCCTGACGTGGAAATAATGTCCCCGCTGTCGTCGCCGTCGCCTGTCTCTCCCAGAGCCAGGTCTCCACAGCCGCAGCAGCACGCATCCCCGCCATTACCACCGCATTCGCCACAGCGCAGAGGTCAGGCACCGTTTTCTCGGGCAGAGGCTCCCCATGGTCACTCTCAGCCATACCCAAAATCATCTCCGCCCAAGACAGCACATCATGGGTATCCTGTATTCCCGCCAGCGTCTCAACAAAAAGTAGCTCAAAACGCACAATATATCCGGCGGGCTTACCCAGGTACCCCCGACGCTCCCACAGGACCGCCAGAGGGTCCCACGGACACGTCTCCTCCTGAAGCTGCAAGCTCACCACCATCTGGGGAGCGTGTCCGTCTTCCAGGTGCGGAATTGCGCGAGAGGGTCCGTCCTGCGGGATCTCAACAAAATGTACCGCCGATCCCTAAAGCTGTACCTGTGACTGTACAGCACGAGAGCTCCAGCCAGTCTAGCTCTCCGGCTCTACAGCAGCACTCAAGCCCTCGCTCACCAGTTGAGGCAGGCTACCAAGTGCGTAAAGACAGCTGGAACCGAGAAGGTGCCGCAACAGATGTTCGTCAGGTAGTTGACGAGAATGGTGCTGTCCACTCACAGGTGGTCAAAAAAGGCGTAGAAGATTTTGAGTTTCGCGAAGAGCTTGGTACCGGTTCCTATTCTACAGTAGTTGCTGCCCAAGACAAACAGACCTTGCGTCAATACGCCATCAAAATTCTGGACAAGGCGCACATTATCAAAGAAGGCAAGGTGAAGTATGTTGAGATCGAAAAGCTTTCCCTCAACCGCTTAGGTGAACATCCGGGGATCGTTCACTTGTACTTCACCTTCCAAGACCGTGCCTCATTATTTTTTGTTCTTGATTACGCACCTAACGGAGAACTATTGCAAGTGATAAAGCGCATGGGGTCAATAGATGAAGCTGGCTCTCGTTATTACGCTAGCCAGCTCATTGATGCCGTAGAGTTCATGCACTCAAAGGGAATTATACACCGTGACCTTAAACCGGAGAACATTCTGCTTGATTACAAGATGCGGATTAAGATTACTGACTTTGGAACGGCTAAGCTACTTGACAAGGATGCTTCTGGAGATTATCCCACTGATGTTCGTGCGAGTTCATTCGTGGGCACTGCTGAATATGTGAGTCCTGAGCTCCTGACGCAAAAGTACCAGGGAAAACCTGCAGATATTTGGGCAATTGGTTGCATACTGTACCAAATGATTGCTGGTGTGCCCCCATTCCAAGGATCCACCCAGTATCTGACCTTCCAACGGATCGTCAAGTTCCAGTACAATATTCCTCCTGGATTTCCATACCAGGTGCGTGATTTGCTAAGGCTGGTGCTGGTAAATCCCCGCAGGCGCATGACATTGCCAGAAATGAAGCAGCACCCATTCTTTGCCAGCGTAGATTGGTCTCGAAAGGCGCTTTGGGGATCGTCACCGCCGCCATTGGCAAAATACAAACCTACCTCAGCTTCCATGGGTGCAAGTTCATCGGGGAATTCTGGTAGACCTGGTACTGCCTCTACCTCTAGGCAGGTCAGCGGCGCTGCTTCCGTGGCCCCAAGTGCTCAGAGTCAGGCAAGTGCAAACGGCCAATCGGCTCCCGTGCAGGGGCAGATGCGATCCGTATCTGGCGGACAACTCACGACTGCGACCGCTGGCCAAAAGACTTCTGCATCTGCTGCCGCCGCGGCGTTGTATAAGACGGCACCTGCGCGGCGTGGTAATGCTCCGGCTCCACAACACAGCCAGCACTACCAGCAACAGAAAGAGCGTCTGAATGCGCTCAAACAGTCCATGCGCGAACGCGAGCTGCAGAGACGGCCCCAGGCGTCTTCGACTGCGGTGCAATCAGCGCAAACAGCACAAACTCAGAGCGAGATGCAAAACGAGGAAGAACAGCGTCAGCTGGCACAGGCGAAATCTGAGTCGGTAGCCCAGGCGCAGGCCCAAGCGTTGGCACTGCAAGCGCAGGCGCCAAAGTATTCAGGGCCAAGGGATAAGCTCAGGCAGGCAGCCCAGTCGCACACACCCCCTCCACTTGCGCCCGTTACTTCGCCGCGTGTTAGTAGTAGCCCGGGCCAGGCAAGAAGCCCGTCATCGCCTAACCCTTTGCCCTCTCTGCCTTTGACACCTGTCGAAGGTGAGTGGGCCAACGTGTTGATATCTAGAGATGAGCGTGTCCTCAAGCTAGGTAGAGCGTACGTTCACGTTGGAGCTGTAGGAGAGCCAGGATATGACGAGGATGAGTCGGGCCGCCTTGGACGTTTGTTCAACTCCAAGAAGAAGGCACGCACGGTCATTGTGACCACGTTGGGACGCCTACTAGTGGTAGGAGATGACCGTAAGCTTCGGGCAGACATTCCCATTGGCGTTCCACAAGTGCTCATTCGTGAGGTCATCAGGAAGAGTGGCACGTACTCAATTGTCATTGATACATACAACCGCGTGATCACCATCGACCACCCAGAGGAGATAACAAGTTGGACGGACAATATTCAGCTGGCCAAGCGCTACCACGCCCAGTCTACTCGCGAGGCCGAAAAGAATGCACATAACGCTGCTGCTGCGGCGGCTCTCGCAGTCGCAAACAGGCGATGATTTGAGGTGCAAATCAGCTTGAAAAATCTCAAGTTCCCCCAAACAATCGATGGGAAGACCCGGTACGCTACAAGAACCTTTGTAATTAATATGTATTCCAAAAACTGGGGCTGAATGCAGAGATCAAAAGGCGCAAAAATAAATAAATACCTGGGGAAGGAGCGGATACTTACTCGACCGGTTTCCCCGGGCCCAAACTCGCAGTGCGCTTCGACAGCGCAAAGCCTCGGGTCCAGCTATCTTTGAGTGACGGCTGCTTGCTGCACACAACCGGCAAAGTTGCTGACTTGCGGGCGCGTTTGGGCCGTCCAGCTGCAAAATCATTTGCTGTAGGTTGCCTGACCGGCTTCCGCGATAAGCCGACAGTGGCTGAGGGCTTAGTTTGAGCACCGACGGGGTCCACGGGGGCCTGGGAAATCTCAGTAACAGGCGGAGCACTGTAAATTTTGTGATCACGATATACTTTCTCGACATTCCTGAAGTGATCATCCACGCTGGTGTGTGTGAAAAAGAAGGTTATCTTTTCTGCCCTTCTTGTCTTTTCTGCCTGTTTGTCAACAGCCTGCTCACGGGTCAGATCAATGACCACAGGGAGCTTAGAATCGGCGAGAGCTCTAGCTTTCCTGGCGATGAACATATCCAAGCTCATGTTTCCGCTGATTTCGTAGATATTGAATCTACTCTTGTCGGCAATGTGCGTGGCCACGGAGGTTTCTTTGGGAAGCCATGTTTCAATATCGTTCCTGCACACGATGGTGGTCAGCCCCGGGCCCCGGTTCGAGCTCAGGATCCATGGACGGACATCCGTATCAGCAAGTAATTTGAGAGTGAGCCATGCTCCAGCCAGGGAATTAGAACAATCTGCTTCTGGGTTTGACAACCGCTCTCCTTTCAGCGCCAGGCACCCCGATTCGCTAATAATTGGTGACGATCCCAGCCACAGCTGCCGCAAATGGGTGACATCCATGTGTTTCTGCTCCGGGAGATACCCCTTGTATGCAGACCAGACCTCTGCATTAGCAAATATACGCATAGTTGCATGACTGGGAAACTCTGGCTGGAGACCGAAAGCCGTTTTTCTCCGCGTGAAGTACCCGCTCTCGTTAGTGGTAAGCTCATGGACCAGGCGTTGTTTCCATGAATCTCGTAACTCTGTATCCAAGGGGGCCAAGTATATCTCTCTTAGTCCATCTGCGAAACCTGTCTGAGCTGCAGCTATTTGTTGGCAATATTTGTACCCAAGATTTTTGATGCCTGCGTCAAAGTCATTCCCTTGGAGAAGCGCCCGGAGAATGAACTGCCACCTTAATTGGATGGAATCACTCTCCGACCGTAGATCTATGATTCTGATTTCACGATCAATGGCTGATGTAGCTTTGTTTGAGACGGCGTAACGAAGAATCAAAGTTGCCCCCAGGCAGAGCACGTCAGCGTCGCTCGAGAACACGGCATCCACCAGACCGTGGCTCTGCAGATAAGCACACTGGGCTTCCGCCTCCTGCTTTGCACCGATCACAGGGATGCCAAAGCCGCCCAGAGCCTGCTGCATGAATAGCATGACTCTGGACTCGGTGGCCCGCCGGACGTTCCGGGCGTGCCTGAGCTTTTTGTGGCCGAGCGGGCCGTCAAATACTCCGACGACCAGAATGCCGGCTTTGACGAAGGCGGCGATGCGACGGATGAACAGCCGGTGGAAATTGGCGTAGCCCCAGGGCTTTGAGGCTTCCATGATTTCGTGGAGGAACACCGGCATGTCAATGGCCACTTTGGGGGGCCGTCCGTGGGCCAGGTGGAAGCTCTTGCTCCATTGCAATAAACTAGAGACAGGCGCATCTTTGAAATCCTGCCATAAACACTGCACCCCCATTCCGGGTGGTGGCGGCCAGAGAGCGGGACAAATGTCGCTCGCGGATTGCCAATTCCCTCCACCCCGCCGCGTGTTTACCTGATGGTCCCGATCGAGGGGCCTGCAGGAGCCGCGACCACACATAGACACGCGCGCGCAACCATATGTACTCTGCCCTTGCCCTACAACCTCAACGTATGTCTCAGATGCAGGGTACGGGTTCCAACGGTGAGGTCGGGCCAGCTGGGCCAGCTGGGCCAGCCAAGCAGCCAAAAGTAAAAGGCATACGCCATGCCGTAGATAAAAATGTTAGGGAGGTCGTACAGACGCAGGTATCTAAGTTTCCTTCAAAGCAGTAGCGGCATCGAAATGACCCACCGGGCTCAGGTCTTTGATTCTCGCAGATTTCGCCGCGCCGTCGAATATGATCTCAGACATCAACAAGCCCGTGGCCGGGCCATTGTTGATGCCCCATACCGTATGCCCCGCCGCCAGGTATAAATTGGGGACGTCAGTCACGCCAATGAAGGGCCCCTGAGCGGACGAGGAGCTGACCACGGGCAGATAGCACGCCTGCTGTTTCGTGAGCTTGGCTGCCGCAACGACAGGCGAGAGCATACCCGCCTTGTGTAACAAGCCCTCGCAGTCCTCGACGTCAGGCTCGACCTGGCTGGCCAGGTCGGGCAAGGGCGTGTCGGACGTGGCGCCGCAAACGTATATTTCTTCCTTGCGCGGGTAGATTTCTGGTGCAGATAATGACCCGTGGATATCCAGCTCAGTAAACATGGCAAAGGGACTGACCTGGCGGCCTGGGTCGACGGTGATGGAGTTTGCCTTGAGCCCCACAATCGGCGCGTCCTCGAGCAGCGTGGACGTCCACGGACCCGCAGTGATCACCACCTTATCGGCAAGCAATGTCACCGCGTCGCCACTTGGCTGGGCCCCCACTCCGCCGAGGGGCTTGTATGTGACGCCGGTGGCCGTGCTGCCGTTCCCCAGAATTCTCTTCACCTTCCCTTTAAGCAGCGTGACTCCGGAGTCTTGGGCCCTTTTTGCCAGAAAGTTGGTGAGTTTATACGGCAGTACTTGGGCCCACGAGGAGGGGCCGCCTAGAACATCGACGTGAGAGAGGAATTTCTCATCGACCCAGTCGAGCTGAGCCGGCAGGTTCTTTGCCGGCCGTTTGTTGGTGGTAGAGCCCTCGACAGACAGCACATTGACGCCACGATAGCCCCAATTCTGTTCTCCATCGTACTTCTCTGCCAATTCAGCGTGAATCTTGAAAGACAGGGCTGCTATGTTGGCTGGGAAGGCCCTTTTGGACAGCAGGCCGCCGGCCTTGCCCGAGGCACCGGCGCCGGGCTCCACTGGCTCGATCACAGTGATCTCAACGTCTCGAGAGTATTTTGGATGCTGAGTGAGGAAGTATGCTGTGGCAGACCCGACAATGCCAGCTCCAACAATGATGATCCTCGTCATAGTTAGTTAGCAGGAATACAACGACCCGAAGCGGGCTGCTCGTTGCGCAACACATCTGGGACTCCCGGCTGATCACCCTTACCGCGAGCCCTATCGATAAGGTGCAAGGCCCTAGCGGGAGTGACAGGTTTGACGAGTCCGACAGCTTATCATGCGGCAGATAATACATTAACATTTGCGCAATACACATAGGGAAGATACAGTTCTATAACTCGCCCAAACTTTTTGTTTTGCTGGAACTTTTATTTGTTGAATCAAGAGCGGGGCCCGCGCCCCGCTCAGATGACCAGCACTAGCACCAGAAGCACAACCAAGGCTATGATGAGCAGCATAATGCAGCAGGAGCTGAGCTTTTCGCGGTTGTTCTGCAGGACCCAGTCGACCCGCTTGAGCCCGCGGCGCAGCCGGTCGCCGGCTGTATCCACGTGGCGGTCAAAGTCGTCGAGAATGACTGCCTGGTCCTCGAGCTCGTGGGACATGACGTTCGCCTGCTCGCGCAGCGTGGCCACGGTATCGTACACGCTGTCCAGAACGTTGTCCTGCTCCTGGAGCGCCTGCTGATAAATTATGCCCCGCGAGGCATCGTCGGCGTTCCCGGCCTCGGCTCCGGCCCCGGCCGCGCCTGCGCTGCCGTCTGGAGACGCTCCCGCGGCGGCGGCAGCCTGCCAGGCCCGAGTGTCCGGGCGAGTCGAGGCGCGGGCCTCGGCCAGCGCCTCCTGGATCTCCGATACCTGCGCGTTGACGTGGCCGACCTGCTCAACCCGGCGGCCCACCTCGGCGCCGTCAATGCCGAAGCGGCCGGGCTCACGCTGCGCGGCAGCAATGCTCTGTGACAGGTCGTGGATCGTCTCGGTCAGTTCCTGCATGGTGTTCGACAGGTCGGTCAAGTGCTCGGGCGTGGCATCCTCCTGGTAGCTGCGCAGCAGCCGGCGAGCCTGGCTGAGCGACGACTCGGCGTCGGCCAGCACTTCTCGGAACGGGTCCATTGTACCCCAGGGCAGCAGCAGCAGAAGCAGGCTCAGCTGCCAGCCCGCGGCGGTCGCTCGTGAAATATCCCTGACTCAGCGAGCGCCGAGCGGCCTGCCCGCGTGACCCGCACACCCACCACCAGTCAAGACAGCCGGCGAGTGCGCTGACCGGCTTCTAGAGGGGATTGCGGTCGCTTGGCTAGCTGTTTCGTCATCTACATATAACAGAAGCTTTCTTTGCATGTCGTGGACTGGGGACGCGGCTGATCCTGCTCGGGCGCCTGCTCCTGGCGGGGCGCCCACGCGCCAGTGGTTGAACCAGCACGTAACGCCGACCCTTTTGGCAGGCATGCGGGAGATTTCGCGCACAAAGCCAGCAGACCCTCTGAGGGCACTGGGAGAGTATTTAATAAACTCCTCCAACCAGTCGGGGCCGGGGCCGGGGCCCGGGCCCTCGCCTGCGCCCGAGCTCGAGCCCGAGCCGACCAACGGCCAGGTCTCGGACGTCGGTCATTCCGCAGCAAACTCTATTAATTCATAGGCTAGTCGTGATTAAATAAGTTCAAATCGCGCGCCGCGGCGGTGGCTAAAAGTGTTCCTTGTCCGGTTTGGCAGCCTCGAGCGCCCCGTACCCCCACATGCCCACCGTGCCCAGCACCTCGGTACGCCAGCCCCGGTACAGAGAGGCGACGCTGTCGCGGCCGCTCACCACGTGCCAGAGCGTCGCGGCAATGCCATGGTATGGCGCGGGCACAATAATGAGGGACTGACTATCCAAATGCAGGGCGTCCAGCTGGGCCCGGTGAGCCATCGTGTCGAGGGGCATTTTGAAGATCAGTTCCAGCACGCCGCTAGCAAGCTGGCCCAGGTGGAAGGCCACAGGGGCATGGAACGCGTCAATGCCGAACCGAGTATACAAAATATAGGGCGTGACTGCCCGCGAGGCGTAGGATAGCGAGCTGGCCAGCGCGGTAGGAAGCATGGCCGACACCGGCGCCCACGAGCGCACCGTCATGAGCGACGACCGCACCGAACGGGGCCCTGTCGACAAAGTTGTGCTTACAAGACGCGCCCGCACTAGTTGGAGGGGAGAGAGCAGTGCTGCGGTGAGCGCTGCGGCCGCAACCGCAACGGTCAAAGCCGCTGCTGGATCGGGCGCCGAGAGCAGATCAGCAGCAGCGTGGTCGCCCAGCGAGATAGCCGCGCTGAAGAAACCGGAGAGCCAGCCTTGCATCAGGCCACTCGCCGCCTCTAATATACACGAGGTGTGCAACGCCCTCCAAAGACCAAACGGTCCGTCTTTGTCCGCCACCGCGGTGAGCATATCGAATATGTACGGCCCTGTCGGCTTCACCGCCTCGGGGTAGCGCAGTGGCGTGGCAGGTACAAGCTGCAACTCGCGGCCGTCGCTAGCCTTGTAGATAGTAGGCGGCGGGTAGGACTTGCCGCCGTTGCTGTTGCTGTTGCTGTTACTGGCCGGCGCCGGCAGCGCCTTACTTGCCTCCTGCGAGTCCACAAAATATACAGGCGCATCCTCCTCGTCACTTTCATCATCTGGCACGGCTTTTAAAAGCTGCGGCTCTTCTGTGCTCACCTGGAGGAGAAACTTTGCTACCTCAAACGGCTGCGAGACGACCATATGCGCATAAAACCGGGCTACCGCCGTGCCCACCGTGGCCAACCAAATGTGGCTAGCATCGTCTAGATAGTCGAATGCCGGAAGTACCACAGGGCCACTCGCAGCACTCAATGGAGCGCCAACAGGCGACTGGAACGTCTCCGCACTATAGTAAGGTCTGTACTTGGACATGACAAAGGAGACGCCGGGGATGAGGCATGATGGGAGGACATAAGCCGCGGCTCATTTGCGGCCAGCACAGAATTGATTTCCTGTTGCTCGATAGAACAATATCAGTGGGTGTTGGGTGACTCCGTTAGAAAAATACAGGAATTTGTCATTAAAATATAATATTATGTAGAGGGCCTATTGAGTCTAATGCCCCGATCTTGGGCTAAGTCCCGTTCATCACGCTGATGCTGCGGAGCTGGCGCTTGGGCAGTGTGAGGACCTCGTTTTCCTTGTTGCTCTCGCGCAGTTTTGGAACTTCGTGTTTATTCAACACTGCCAGAGTTCCATTGCTTAGCAGGTCGCGATACTTGTCTAGGGTCATTTCCCGCAGCTTCTGCTCGACGCTGTCATATTTTGCTTCGGCATCAGAAAGCCGCTCCACGTCCGTTTTGAGTTGACTCTTTAGCTCAGTTGTATACACAAGAAGTCGTTTTTCCTCTCGGTTGAGCTCCTCTACCCTTTGTTCAAGTTGTTCAAGCTGTCCATGCGCTTGCTGGAAACGCGCAAGCTCTGCAGCCTGGTCAACGACCTGCTTGTGAAGCGTTGCCAGCTCTCGATCTTTACTATCAGACGTGGTATTGGCCACATTCTGCATGGTGCTGAGCATTGCCGTGATGTCGTCGAGTTTCTTAAGATCCCCGAGCCGGTCTAGCTCCTTGAGGCGATCAAGCCCGTCAAGTTTTTGCAAGTCAGAAAGTCGCGAGAGAGAATCCAGACTTTTCAGCTTTTCAAGATTACTGAGTCCATTGAGCTGGCTTAGCTGGCTCAACTGTTGAAGATTCGTTAGTTCTTCGAGCTTGGTGAACTCTTTCAGGTGATCGAGCTGCTCAAGACTCTCAAGCCTATTCAGGCTGGAAAGTTTATCCAAGTTCTTTAATTGCCCTAATTGGGATAATTCCTCTAGTCTCTCAAGCTGTGAAAGCCAGGTGAGCTTCTCTGCAAACTCGTCAATTTGCTCGAGCTTGCGTACTTGTTCGCTGAACCCGGAGAGCTGCTTGAGTTGTTCGAGCGGTTTCAATTGCTGAGGAAGGCCCTGGAGGCTATCTAGGAGCTTCAGCTGCTTCAACTGCTTAAGCTCGCTCAATTGATCCAGTTGGCTATGAGCACTGTCAAAACTCTTTAGTTTGGCCTCTAGATTGCTGATTGTCTTCAAGTCTTCGAGTTTCTCGAGGTGCTTTAGTTTATCATCCAGTTTGTCCAGGGTGTCAAGCTTTCTGTGAACTTCAGGTAGATGGTCTAGTTGACGAAGTTTCTGCAATTCCTTGAGTCCATCCAGCCCAGCAAGAGTTGCCGGCAGCGTCTCTAACGCACTCAGTTTCGGGCCCATCTCTGCTATACTGCGAAGACCCTCAAGATTCTCAAGCTTATTTAGTTCGTCCAGGTTCTTGAGCTTTGCCAGGCTTTTGAGCTCCTTAAGGTGCTCTAGCTCGCGAAGCTTACCAAGGTTCTTCATGCTGTCCATTTGTCGGGACATGTGCTCCAATATATCCAGCTTCTTAAGCTGCTTCGTACCCTGCTCATCGAGGCTAAACTTGGCAAACAGATCACTTTTGATGTTTTCGAGCTGACGCAAATGGTTTAGCTTCTCGAGCTGATCCAACTGGTTGAGCTGCGTTAGCTGCTTCAAGTGTTGAAGCTGGTCCAAATTTTGGAGAGATTGCTGAATTCCCGGCAGAGCTCCAAGCTTTGTCAATTCGTTTAGCTGTTCAAGTTGGGATAGCTGTGACAACTTTCTAAGTTGTGTGAGCTCGTCCAGGCGGCCAAGTTCAGGGGCTGGCAGCGCTTTGCTCGCAGACACTGACGCCATCTGGTGTTCCAAATCAGCAGATCTTGATTTCATATTCCGCAGCTGAACAGCAAAATCATCCAGCTTTGATAACTTCTCCAATTCACGAAGCATATCCAGCTGCGCTAAACCAGTTAGCTTTTTGGAAACCCCGTCGTCAGAGCGGACGCCCTTGATCTCGACCATAAGCTTTTCCAAAGCGGCACCATTGTCACGCGAACGCTCAGCCAGACTCGTGAACTCTTGAAGGGTAGTTGTCACGGTGTCGCTGACGGCCCACACTTGATCCTGGAGGTCCTGCACAGAGGTGACTATCTTGGCTAGGCTCTTATCGTCATTCCTATTGGCAAATGCACCGGAACGGACCGGGCTCAGGGCCGGATTTTCTGGAGGAAGAGGATACGGGCGAGGATGAGAAGGAGCATTGGATCCTGCCTCTCCACTGTTGGATAATTTACTCGGCGATAGCATGATAGCTAGCTAAGCTGCGACCCTCGGGTATATCAATGCGTGGTAAGCTTCCCCTTTGGGCAATAGGTAAACACCCAGTGCCTTGGCCCGTGTCATCAATGGACTGCTGCGTAACCACCACCATGCAATGCCTGAGGAGCGTTACGAGAGGTTACACTTGTGGACTCTTGCAGAAAAATAGGTGCAGGAGAATATCTGCTCTTGATACTGGAAATTTAGTGTCATTCAGTGTATTGCCGGCCGAAAGACGTATGTATCAGGCGGTATGGCCAGGATGTTGTTGGTGTTCAGCAGTAGTATATAAAAGCAAATTTTAAGGGGGGGTATTCCGATGCCATTTGGTGTGTTGAATATTCCAAACGGTACAGTCTCAAACCCTCAGCCAACAAAACCGCATGATCCGAGTGCATCCACAATTGTCAGAGACAGCACGCTTGTGGCTGATCAATTAGTCAGCTGAACAACTAGGGCTTGGGGCTTTCCATGACTGCTCTCTTGGACAATACATGGACTCCCGTATTGGCAGTGTCTGGATATCCACCAGATATGGCCAAGTTTCTAAAGCCCAATAAAGTCGCTATTGTGACGCGTGGCCGCCAGGCCGGTAAGAAGGTCGTTATTATCAAGCCCTTTGACGAGGGCACCAAGACCCATCCTTACGGCCATGCTCTGGTTGTGGGCATTGAGCGGTACCCCCAGAAGGTTGCCCGCCGTCACACGGAGAAGCAGATTACTCGCCGCACGAAGATCAAGCCTTTTATCAAGCGTGTGAACTACAACCACCTGATGCCTACACGCTACACCTTCGACCAGGAGGGTCTGAAGAACATCATTTCCATCGAGACGTTTGCTGAACCCTCTGCCCGCGAGGACGCCAAAAAGGAGGTTAAGAAGATCTTCGAGGAGCAACACAAGGCTGGCAGCAACAAGTGGTTCTTCACTAAGCTGGCCTTCTGAACTGATTTATAAAACTAGTCATGTACCCTTTTTGCACCTTGCACGCGCTATATAGCTAATTATATATGGCTTTAAGATCGTTTAACTAAACTCACTAAACTAATGACGTTATCCGGAAATGCTGCGTAAAGGTGGATTTACGCCAGTTTTATTTTTGCTGTCAATCGTTGAACAATCACTTTTAGTCGCACTCTAGAATGCGGCTGCGTGCTCCCGGCGGCAAGTGAACGGGCTCCACTCACGCGAGCCTGAAAACTGGGATTGAAAATTTCCCCCAAAGCTAGGGCCAGGGTTTGTCATGCGGACCACGCGGCAGAGTCTGGCAGCCGTAGGCCGGATTGCCGCGAGCTCAAATTTGCGGGCTCCTGTCTGGCCAATTAAGCAAATTATAGGACGCGCACATGAGTACCAAGAGTCTTTGAATGCTAGGGATTACACACTTCCGCAGGGATGCTCCATAGCAGATCTGTTGCAGCTTCAAGATAAGCTTCAGAATGCGCGCTTTCTTCGTCAAGATGCAGCTTCGAGACGTAACAGTGTTGCAAACACAATCAAATACGGTGGAAACATTCGTGGCAATCAGCGAAGTGAGCTCATTGAGCAAGGTAAGGCTCTCAAGCGCGAATATCAACTGGTGGATGCCCAAGTTAGGGACTTGGAGGGCCAGTTCGACGAGTTGATGAACGCGGTACCCAACCTCGTCGATCATGACACGCTTTCTATTAATGAGGAATATCGCGAAGTGGAACGGATTAATACAGACTTGATTCTGGAGGCAGACCCCGCGCGTGACCACACCCGCATTGGCCGAGATCTTCGGATACTTGACCTTGAGGCGGGTGCACGTGTATCCGGGTCTGGGTCTTATTATTTACAAGGCTACGGAATGCTTCTTGAGCAAGCGCTTGTCCAATTTGCTCTCGGAACCTGTCTCAGCGAGGGCTTTGAGCTTGTAAGCCCGCCTACATTGGTTCGCCCGGAGTTTGTCGCTGCTTGTGGTTTCAGACCGCGCGATGCCAGTGATGAGGTACAAATTTACGGCGTCCAAGGAGGTGGCTCTGAAGTTCTCAACCTCGCCGGCACGTCTGAGATCACTCTGGCCAGCCAGCTTGCCCATAAGACGTTGTCATTCAACGACCCAAGCGAAGTTTTGAAGCGAGCAGGCTTGAGCCGATCATTTCGCGCTGAGGCTGGTGCGCGTGGAACAGAAACTCGCGGTCTCTATCGTGTCCATGAGTTTACAAAGGTGGAAATGTTCATGTGGACGCCTGGAGTACTTGAAGCGTCATCTCGCGCCCTGCACCAGTTACTCAAGTTCCAAAAAAACATCGTAGGCGAGCTTGGGCTACCGGCACGAGTCATCAAGATTGGTCCAACAGACCTTGGTGCGCCCGCGTACGAAAAGTATGACATTGAGGTATGGATGCCCGGCAGGGGATCTTGGGGAGAGGTGAGTTCTGCCAGTAATTGCCTCGACTTTCAGAGCCGTCGCCTTCATACAAAGGATGAGCTAGGTGAATTTGTACACACGCTCAACGGAACGGCGATGGCCGTCCCGCGAATGATCGTAGCAATTTTGGAGAATGGTTGGAATCCGGATACACGCACGGTGGCGCTCCCTGAAGTTTTGCAGCCACTAATGGGAGTCAAGCAACTAGGTCCCGCCAGACTTGACGGATAAATTGATTGGGATCTTCGCAAAAAATATTTTATGATTTATTATTTTTGTATATTGCTTATAGATGCTTACTGCTTGCCGTCTCTACCTTGGGTGATCTGCAGTCATGTGGCAGCCAAGCTTAAAAGTGCGCTGGCTCCAGCTTAATCATCTTCCACATCCTGCCGCAAATGTTCATTAACGAAACGGCGACCAGCGTTGCTAGACGAGAATCTGCGCCGGCAGAGCTGAGCACGCTGGTACATGAGCTTAGTAGCGTGCCGTTTCCGTCTTTGAATGAAAGGCTTGCTGAGTTTGGCACTTATTGGGATCGCCCGCGCACTGACCTGTATGTTTGGGTGCCACTACTAAACCGGTTTGACCGCGAACTCACGCAGATCTTGGAGAAGTATGCGGTTTCCCAGGCTGACGTCGCTCCTGCTGTACTGAATGACCAGGATGCTGAGAATGCTAGGTCAATTCTTACTTTCTCGAGGATCCTCTTGGAAAATGGTTCGAACCGCGGTATTTATTCCAGCATAGATCAAGTGGTTGCTTTGACTGGCGTGGTCAATGGCTCGGTCGTTGTTTCGGCCCTCCATCTTTTGCTCAAGCTCAGTGTCCGTTATCAAAACGTGGCGCAACGCAATCGGCCTGACGCGCTCCATTATATCAATGTGGAGCGTTTGGCTTCGTTCATCACCTTGGTACCTCAGCAGGCGGCTGGCCGTCGGCTAGAGCTCTACGAGTTTGCCGACCCAGAGTTTAAGCTTCCTTTAGCATTCTCCGAGATTAAATTCGAATACTTGAATGGCGATGGGGCAGTGAGAGCTTTCTCCATGTCTCGACGAGAGGTGAGCAGATCTCCCGTTGCGGATATACTAGCCCAGGCGTCAAAAGTCATTCCTAAGACTTCTACAACCGAGTTCCTCACTGTAGCCCGTCTTGCTAAGGCGAGTTCTGGGGATGCTACACTTCGCCGCGAGCTCGTGGAAATGCAGTGCTACGCCGTGGGCGTTGCTAGCTTGCTTCTCTCCCCTATTCCGTTCTGCACAGATATAATACCCAAAGCACCAAACACATTCAGGCTCATCTGCAACCTGGTGGCTCCCGATGGGGTAGGCGGAGGTGCTACTGCTCGAAATGTACCGGTCGATCTTCAAATATTAGGCTTGACAATTTTGGTTAATGACTATCATTGCCGCCTGAGGCGTATGCTCCTTAGTGGTGCTGGCACTGCAGGTTTCTTGGCAGTCATCCCCAATATCACGCGTGAGGTATCCAATAACCGACTTATCAACGATGATTATACTATTTTGCTATTCAAGCTTCTTGTCCTTTGTTTCGGAACAAGCGCAACTAGCTCGAACTTTGTCCCCCCAATTCTAGGTTTTATTCGGGCTACAAATGGTGAGCAATATCTCCGGGTACAGTGTGAGGCTATGGTTTTTTTGGATGCCTTGCTCGTTGACTCACCGTCGGCAATGCCAGCATTTCTTGCTGAGGGTGGAATCAGCATGCTTGTCAATCTGCTAAATACGGAAATCGCCCCAGAAACTCTGGAAAAACTAGGTGAGCGTCCTCCCAGTTATAGTAAGGTCGACTACCAGCTATCATACTCTCGTGTTCAGTGGATTAAGTCCTTTTTGGTTGTGATCAGCAATGTTATGAAACATAAGCGCACGCCTGCGCTGATTAACCAGCTCATGAACTCCTCAATACTATCGGTATGCGCTAGTATAATTACTAGGGCAGAAGTATTTGGGTGGAGGATAGCATCACTAGCCTTACAGACTGTTTCTTTAATGCAGGAATACGAGCAATCTACAATTGCGACCATGGTGGAGAGCGACTCACTTAATGCTGTTCTCGGCAAGGTGGTAGCTTTGCTACGTACCAATAAGGAAAACTACTTTGCTTCGATTGTGCAGTTAATCACCGCGCTTGGTTCCAGTGAGCAAGGGGTTGATCATATCAAAAAGTATGACCTAGTGAACGGATTGTTCACCAGCATCGGCTCAGCGCCATTAGTCGACTATGGTATCCTTTACAATGCGGGACTGGCGTTTGAGGCTCTCCTGTCTGATAGACCTGAGTTCCATCATCTCATTGTTGAACGCCTCGTTCAACTATTGGATGATATCTGTTCTCGTCTTGATAAGATTGATGATCAAGGGGGAGCTATCTCTCTCCTCACTGGTGTAAATGCAGTGATCTTAGAAAGCGACGGCTCGGACGTTGCAGAGCCGGCAGATCCTTCCACTATTGTGCAGAATATTCTTCTCTTGGTGAACTCGATACTAGGAAACCACATAGTCATGATTGAGTTCGTGAAGCAAAGGGGACTCGGTTCTCTGCTGGACCTTATTTGCCATCCCCTTCTGCCGTACGATTTTGCTTTCAGTCGTGACCGTTTGAGCCCTGATAGCGAGTTGGGCTCAATACTGCGCGGGCTTTATAGTCTGGAAGTGGATACAGATTATATTCTCACCACTTGGTTTGATAAACTGTCCATTGAGGCTAGAAGGCTGAGAGAGCAGATAGGGGATGACAAATTTCACGGTAAATGGTGTATGGCATCAAAACTTGCTAAAAAACCTGATAGGAAGCTTGGTTCTTCGATCATTTCCTCACTGAGTAGATTATCCACTCTTCTTGTCGGCCTTCGGTTCATGGTTTTTACGGATGTTGGTACGGGTTATCGAGTTATGATCGCACTTCGGAAATTATCCAATATGCTGGATGGGTCAATACTTGTGGACATGATGTTTATCTTCCAATGGGCATTAGCGCAAGCTGGACGGTTCTATTGTGAAGTTGACCCCTCTCAGGTTACGGCGATGTGGCCATTACATGCACATACTTGGAACACTGCATATCCTATGAAACCCATCACTCGTGATCTCGTTAGGTTTGTTAAGGACGCGGAGGCTATGATATATTCGGGCCCAGCGGAAGTATCGACGACTTTCAAGTATGTGAAAGCTGCATTTCAAGCTTTAACGACGTACCAGCTGCTGACCCGCTGGTTTTTGTCTGCACTGGCAGGGTATTCATCAACTGATATGGCCATGACTCGACAAAATAAAAGGCGTATGCTAAAAATTGCCGATAAAGTGGCGGAATCTTTAGAATTTGTTTTGGCCGAATCATCTTATTCCGCGGGAGAGAAGTTGCCGACAATGGGCCGATATATGGCTATGGTCACGGCGGCAGTGGTACTCAACACACTTTCTGGGCGAGGTAGCTCTTCCATCAATTTCGCAGTTGTTATTATGTTCAAGCAGCGTGCAGGAATTATGCGCCTGTTTAATTTACTAAAGCACGTCCTGTCTGCCCCTGAGGGCCAGAAGATTGGATTTGAACTCAAGCAACCTCCCTCTACCATGGCTGTAGAAAGCCAATCAGCGATCCTCGATGCTATCAAGTTTATGTCGAGCCGGACGGAAGTCATGAGCCGAAATGTGCAAACATCGCAGCTGGTAACTCAGGGTCGCACGAACAACAATGAAGAATTATTTGATCTGACCCAGTTTTTCGTCGAGGTTCGGATGACTACTCTTGCAGAGTTGCTAAATCTGCTCCGATCAGAAATGATGGTAGCCCTGGAACCGCGAGCTTCGAGGCTCATTGTGGATATTCTAATGTCAGTTTACTTACAATGGCCTGAGGACTTTTCTAATCCGCGAGATGGAGACCTATTCCCAGAGCAACTTCCGCGAAAGCTCTCCTGGAGTAATATGCATGAGCCCGAGACTCTAATTGATTTCCTTGTGCGCAAGGGAATCCCGAAGGAAGAGGCCGTCTCAGAGCTAGAGGCGGTGAACTATGATATTTCTGAAGCAATTGAGAACCTCAAAACTGCCAGCGAGCACCAATCACTTGAATTGGATGCTACATTTTTGAGCCATCCCGCTCTTGTAGGTGATGACGCTCCTGAAGTAGATGGCAAAAAACTTGTCACCGCAGCTGACCTCAATTACGTTCGCGCGTTGCTTTCTGACCATCTGAGTGAGATTGCGCAAAAGATTGTTCGTGCGAGCCCAGATTTGGTGTACTTTGCTGCAAATGTTTGCACCACTCTTCTGGACCCGGGATTGCTGTCAAAACTGGCGGGGTCTACAGACACTCCTCCTCTTTCTGCCAGACGCGCCAACATAGCCGATCAGGTAAAAAGCCTTTTCGACTCGAGTGCTAATCTGAATGAAACCGCCTCGCTACATTTCCTTGCTCTGTTTTTGAAGGAAGAGTCCATTATGGAACTAGTACTGCTGAAGACTGCACCATTTGTGCGATCACTGCAAGCTGCGGTTAGCGCCATTGGTGCGTCACGAGAACCATGGTTTCCTTATGCTGTGACAATTATTGAGTTAGTCCTGGCTCGTACACACTACTATCAGACTCCTTACGGAGAGCTTGTCCTGCTTCCTGGCGTTGAGATTAAATGGAATACTGACACATTTTTTGAAAATTTGGGCTCAAGTCTTCAACCTGATGGCTCTGAGCTCTCAATTGTCGCTGTGGCTCGGCTAACAACATATCTGTCCTTGCTGTCTCCTGTCGCCGCGGCAAAGTGTTGGAGCAGCGGGCTTTTGTCAAAACTACTTATTGCTGTGAAACTCCACGGTGGCGGAGCTATTGGCAGACGCATTGAGATATGCGTTACTAGCATTATCCGATTTGCCTTTGAAAGTGACGAACGCGTATTGAAAATTATGGAACGAGATATTCTGGCTTGGGTCTCTGATCGCAAGAGTACATTCTCCGTCGGATTCATGACTAGGGAGTTGATGTTCATGATCGGAAGAAATCCCGCTTTGTTCATGAAAGCTGTGAACAAGATTTGCTGCTATCCTTATAAGGGTTCTGCTGAATTGGAAGCAGCGGAGCTGGTTGTCACCTATCGCGATCAGCTCCTTGAGCATGCAAAAGAAATTGCAACGAACAACGAGCGTGGCCAACTTACTGTTCCGCCGGCTGGTCCCTACCCCTCACTTGAGTCTCCTCAGTACAAGCTGCGCCCACTTCATGAAGACACAGTTCGAAATATCGCAAATCAGCTTCTCGTTGACTTGTGGAGTTCAAAATACCGTGTTTCAGCAGTGGCTGTTCGAAAAGCCATGAATGCACAGCTCAAAGCTAAAGACGAACTAGATTATTGTCGTGATTCCAAGAAATCTACTACAGAAGAGGAGGCGGCTTACGAGAAAAGTAAGGTTGCATTCAGCGCATCTTGGAAAGAGTTCCGAATTGAGTCTAACTATGTCGCCTTTTTGTTGGCTACTCTCCAGGAGCTTGTTCGTATTTCGGACAATATGAAAGAAACGCTGGTTGAGAGCGGAGCTTTAAACAAGGGGTCGAACGGTACTGGGTCTTTATTTCAGTATTTGTTCCATAACATGCTTGATTATGAAGAATCAGTTGGAAAGCGCGATGACATTCAACTCATCTGCGAGAGAGTTGCTGATCTTACACAGGACCTGATCGTTGCATTTATAAACATATCGGAAGAAACCGGTTACACTGCTGAGTCGCTGCAAGCTTATGCTGGAAGAGCAAAACAAGTTATAGATGCTATGTGCAAGGACGTGGTAGCGGAATTCTCTGGTGTCAAGAATACTATGGTTCTGGACCAGGACCACTCTAGTTTGAAATACTTGCACCGCATAATTGAACTTGGAAACGTTCTGTTCCAGAAAGCAGACCACTCTTGGGCTTACTATACTGATAGGCCTATCATTCCGAGGCTCATGGTGGATAAGGATTTTCTTCCACTCATAAGCTCCTATATTGCTAAGGCTGACCTTGCCCATATCAATGGCTCCAAATTGCGCCACTCATATCTCATGCTTTGCCGCCGGTTGGTCGATTTTGATACGAAGAACTTTGATCATAAGGACGATGCCGAGAGTGAGCACTATATGCTGAGCGATGATTGGTATAGTGATGATGATGGGCAAGAAGAAGACGACCTCGAGGCTATCAGCATAGAAGACGATGAAGATTCTGATACGTTTGCGGATTATGAACTTGAGGACTATGTAGACGATCCTGCTGCTTTGAACTCTCGTGGCGACAATCTGTTCCGCAATTCAGCGTTGGGCATGGTTGATGATGACAGTGGTGGGTCAGAGGCTATCCCTAGCGATTATCATGACGAAGGTGAATACGATCATGTCACAGATGATGAAATTCTTAGTGACATCAACGACGAGCAAGACGAAGAAGAACAGGATCATGCTGATGCCATTGAAGCAGATGCTGAAAGTGCACTAGAGGGTCATTCTGAGGATTCTGATTTTGAAGAAGATTATGGGGATACCTATGATGGTGACTTTGATGAGGATGGCGCTATCGAGATTGAATTCGAAGACGCTGAGGGTGGCGAACAAGGTGAGAGTCGTGACGGTGGGCCCCTTCGAATCACTGGCCTTTCGGATTCGTATGACTATAGCGACCACGAGAGCGTATCCACTAACGAGGCATCTTATACCCCGCCAACTAGCACTTCCGAGGAGCACTCGCCCCAATTTGACCAGATGTCTACCTCTTCTTCTGCAGAGCTGATCACTGGTGTTCCAAGCCACGGGACTCATGGTAGACCTGACCGCCCAGGGCGTCTACTCGTTGATGGTGTCGAACTTCTTGTAGACCCGGTAGGCTTCTGGTCTGTTAGTAACCCGAGGGAATTTACTTCTACTAGAGGGGCAACAACAAATAGCTGGGTCTCGAATCCAGTGATGATCACGCCTGTTCAGCTTGCACATGAGACATCACACTACGGAGGTCCGGCCACAGAGACCAGTTTCTCTGAGCCAGCTGTCAAAAAGCTACGTGCTCCGGCAAGCGAGAACAGTAGCGTGAATGCATATATTTACAAGCGACTTTGGCCCGAGCGACGAAGGTGGGAGCTTGTATCGCAGATGTTCGAGATTTATTCAAACAGGCGCGAGATATTTTTGAACCGCATTGTTGACGTATTGTCCAAGTCATTCTCCCGTAAAGTCATTATGGATTGGATACAAGAGCTGGAGGTTTTGTTCAAATTTGTTGAACAACATTCGCGCGCTTCCGTCTCAAACCCTGAGTCTAGCTCTGAATCAATGGCTCATGTGCCTGATTCCGAAAATGATGCAACTGAGGGAGGTGCCCTTGAGGTTACCGACAGAGCCGAAGATGATGCCACAGAGCATGAAGTCGACGGGGATGGCCTCGCGCGGATGGATACAAGAGAAACGACTACTTCCCGCAGTGGAGAAAGTGAGGAGACGCCAGATGTTCCTATGCCTGATGCTGGTGCTGATAGGGAGCCCCTAATTGTCAGTGTTGGAGGTAATGAGGTGGATATCAGCGGTTTAGGCATAGATCCCCAATTTTTGGCTGAGCTCCCAGATGAAATTCGCCAAGAAGTGATCGAGAATCAAATGCGTAACCTCGAACAGAGTGAGGAGGGATCACCAGGGATTGATGAGATGACTCAAGTCAATATCGACTTAGACGATGGTAATAATGCGGACTTCAGGGATTTCCTTGGGACCTTGGACACTGCCGATAGGCGCTCTTTGGCAGGCGATCTCTCGAATGCCAACGGCGGACCTCGTGGGTATGATAACTTCTTTACACAGTTGCGCGATTTGTTAGGTGGGCCTGCTGACACCCCTAATGAGCATAGGGATACGGATGGCCCTGATCCTGCACATAGCAGAATACTGGCTGGGGTGCGTGCTGCTGCGGCAGAGGTCCGTGGACACCTGTTTGGAAGTAAACGACTGGACGAATCGGTCTGGTCCATGGCTCCGTCAAAGCCAGACACAGGAATCACTTCATGGCAGCCAATCTTCAAGAAATCTGCTATCGCTACGCTTGTCAGGCTCATGTATCTCCCGCTGTCTCAGTCTGATCGCGTTATGATCTACCATATCCTGGAGCGTCTGTCTGATAATGGATCATTACGAGAGCAGATTTTGTTGTCCATTTTACATGTTATTCACGACGCTTCGATTGACATGAATACACTCGAGAGCGGATACGTCGCCATAACTGCTCGTGCGTCCGGTGGCGTCCTTTTTAGATCCAAGTCCACTAACAGGATTAATTTCTCAAGACTTTTGAAACAGGAGTTCGCCCATATGTCCTCACCTGTCCTGGTGATCAAACAAGCGCTCAGCCTTCTCAGTTCGTGGACGCGCAACACCGCGAACTCCGCAAGCTTGTTCATGTTACCCACGAAGTATGCTAAACATCGCAAAAGTGGATATCTGCTCAACACATTACTGGCATTGCTCGATAAGCCTGTGGTTATTGAGAACAGCCATATTCTTTCGAGAGTAATGAAGATACTGCTAGAGATCACAGGCACCCTGGAGAGCTCAGATAATCCTACTGCCGAGAACACAGAAGGCCATAATTCAGATGCGTCCGATCAGGAGAATCGTGGGCTCAGCATTGATGCGGTCGCTAGCGTCAGGCCATCTTCAGAGCCTGAGAGACATTCCCCTATGCCAGGCTCCCCAGTGGAGGCCGCGTCGCACGCAGATAAAGGGTCTCATGAAGAGCCAGATCCGAAGAATCCTAAGATACCACCCGCTAATCTTGACAGGTTGGTATCTGTGCTTACCGCTAAGGAATGTTGCGCGTCATCGTTCAATCGTGTCTTGGGCACAATCCACAACCTTTCCCGCTTACCAGACACACCCTCTTGGATAGAGCGCAGGCTAGTTAAGGATGCTCGAAGATACAGACAGTCCATAAGCTCTGATCTTGCGGCCGGATATTTGCCAGATGGCACCATACGTGAAGGTGGTATGACCAACTTTACAATGCCCAATTCTGACCAAACCAAACTTTTAAGGGTGCTGACTGCCATTGATTATCTTTACGATCCAAAAAAGGCAGACAATCGTGGAACTGCAGTTCAAAAAATACTTAGTATACTGCAAAGCATCAATCTGATTCCTATGTGGGATGAACTGAGCAAATTTCTCGCTCTAGGGGATGGGCACAATTTCCAAATTGCTAGCTCTCTGTTGCCTTTGATCGAGTCTTTTACCTTGATTGTCAAACGCGTACTCTCTGTTGATAAAAACGGTACTTACGCGGGCCTGTTAAAGGGTATGCTTATTGATTTTACGATGGTCCATAAGAAGACTGTCAATTATCTTGTTCGCAATAATCCAAAACTGCTAAGTGGCTCCTTCGCCGTGCTGGCAAAAGACCCGAGAATCCTGGATTTCGATAATAAGCAGAGCTACTTTACTCGCAAGACTAAGGAAGAAAAATGGGAGTTAGGTCCTGCGTATATGCGTCTGCGCGTCCGCCGAGAGCAAGTCTTCTTGGATACCTACAGGGCGCTGTTTTTCAAGGACCCGCAGGAGATTAAGCGGGCAGATATTGAGATAGTGTTCCAGGGCGAGGAGGGTGCTGATGCTGGCGGTGTTACTCGTGAGTGGTACGCAACGCTCAGCAGACAAATTTTCAACCCCGACTATGCACTATTTACTCCTTTATCTGCGGATTCCTCTACTTTCCATCCTAACAGAACGTCTTGGGTAAACCCCGAACACTTGTCCTTTTTCAAATTCGTAGGTCGCATTATTGGTAAAGCCATTTATGATGGCCATATCATGGAGTGCTATTTCAGTCGTGTGGTGTACAAGTACTTGTTGGGCAAAAAGGTCACTCTCCAAGATATGGAGACCGTGGACGAAGATTACTACAAGTCTTTAGTATGGATGTTGGAGAATGACATTACTGATGTGATTACAGAAACGTTCTCGGTGGAGGTAGAAGATTATGGCGAGCCGAAAACTGTCGAGCTCAAATCCGGAGGTGCCGAAATTCCCGTAACAGAAGAGAACAAGCGTGAATATGTTGATCTCATTGTTGAGTACACTTTGGTAAAGAGTGTCAAAAACCAGTTAGACCAATTGGTGCTGGGATTCACTGAAATTATACCTCACCCCCTGATGAGCCTTTTCGACGAGCGAGAACTTGAGTTGCTGATATCTGGTCTACCCGACATTGATGTGGACGATTGGCGAAATAACACAACTTATCGAAACTACACGGTTAACTCTCCGCAAGTGAAATGGTTCTGGAGGGCTGTGTCGTCCTTTGACCAAGAGGAACGTGCCAAACTGCTTCAATTCGCTACGGGCACTTCGAAGGTTCCTTTGGCCGGATTTGCCATGCTTGAATCATCTGGAGGGACTGGCAAGTTTTCCATCTTGCGTGACTTTGGCGATGCCGGTCGTTGGCCGTCAGCGCATACGTGCACGAATCAGATCAACCTGCCTTTGTATACGAGCTATGAACAGCTGCGTGCGGCCCTTCTCAAAGCGATCACGGAAGGTAGCACTGGGTTCGGATTTGCTTGATCAATCCAGAAGTTGTTATCATCTTGCATTTCTCAATTTACATATATATATATATTTATTCAAAACTGTCATAATTTTTATGAATATTGGCTCTCGTAAGACGATCAGGAGTCTCTGCTCCCTTTATATTCCCCGCCAATTCTCCTGGGCCCTTTTAGGAAGTCCCTGCCCGACCAAAGCGGCGACGTCACCTACCGTGACCTTAAGGGTCAGGGTAGTTTCGGCTCGGAACTCAAGGGCGTGTTGTTCTTCCGAACGACATCTGCCCCCACTGTGTCTGTCCGCCACTTTGTGCAGTGCTTCAAATCCGACGATGTTGTGACTAGCCTGTAAGCTTATGTGTATTCACGTATCCAAGTAGCACATAACATACACGCCACTTTACCCCAAGGACGTCCTACAAAGCGTCCGTCGAGACGAAGCTTGATCGCTGCAGACCAGCAGAGTTTCATGTACTGGAAAGATGCACCTTTGTTCTCGCGCGAAGTTGACTGCAGAATAGCGGGCCTACGTAAAGCAACGAAGTTTATGGCCATGGACTTCCATTTTGTGACTAGTCACTATCTGACAATTCTGGGTGTGCGAAATTGGGGCACTTGGCCCACTTTTCTCATATTTTAATAAAAATTCAATGCAAAAGCTTTAGTTTAGTGCTTTCAAATTCCCGACCAAGCCTGGAGATAATAGTCAGCCAAGAGAGTGATGAGCTATACCCTATCAAGGCGATGCACGGCTGAAGCACACGGACGGTTTCGTGATAACGGCTTTCATGCATAGTGCACGATTTTGCCTGTCAAGACGCGGGGGCTGGCGCAAGGTCGTTGTATGCGTTAGTTACATAAGCGCGCGCCAATTATGGCCAGGACTCGCGCCCCCAAGAATCTTAAGGTAAGGAAAAAGCACCACCCGCGGATCAGGCAAAGCCATCAATTGAAACTTGTTGTTACGATCGAGTGCAGAGTGAGTGGCCAGTGCTGTAAACGTTGACAGGATTTCTGGCCGGGCCACCACTGCAGAAATACCTAGTTCTTGTATTTTTCCTCTTTTTCCAAACCGTGGCGCCACTCGTCGCTGCGCAGTTCCGTTTTTGCTCGTTATTCCAAACAGCTCTGGGGCACTCTTTGTCCTGTTTACGCTTGCATCGTAATCAACTACACCGAGTGCCTGAATTGATTGACAGATTTAGTTGCACCAATGCTTGAGTTTGAGCGGCGTGTCACTCTAAAGCTGCTGGCCAGCCTTATGGACGACCTGCCCCATCGCGGAGGCAAATCGCTCGATAGGACTGCCGAGGTCATGCGTCGTTTCCGCGCATTTGTACTTTCGATGGTAAGTTCTGGCGAAGTTGAGAATCAGATCGCTCTGCTAGTCGAACTTATTGACGAGGTCATACACGAATCTGGCTATCGGATAAGCGTTATCCAGGAGCCTAACAGATATGGGCAGGTCAAGCTCACAGTGAAAGGTGATGACCACTACTTGGCGGCTGTTCTTGAGTCTTTTACTTTACTATTCAACTTGATCCTGCTCACGCTGGCCTACGATCTAGCCCGGAGTCCCAAATGGGTGGAGGATGACGCTCATGGTACGTCAACGGCTAAATGGAAAGAGATGACTAGCGGGGTCGAGCCCCATATGGATGCCGACTTCAATAGGATGGTGTTTGATATGATGCGTGTTCATAAACCGAGAATGTCGCCCAAGCTTGCGCAGGCCGTTATCCGAACAGCGTTAAGGGTTTTGCCGCCAAAGGCTGGGCTGACTTTGACCGACAACGATGACGCTGGAGAAATTTCAATCAATGAGCAGCAACGTCTAATCTTGCACTTTTGTCTCTCTACCACTCTGATATTCACAGGCCTCGCTCAACCTGAGGTCCACAATGAGTTCGTTCAGATGGCCCTTCGCCACACATTTGATTTTTCAGACGGCCCACCTACCATCACTAGCGAATATTCCCCTGAAATCCTCGCTGCCCAACTTATAAGTCCTAAAACTGCTACGTCTGTGGCACAAAATACTCTTAGAGTGATACGAGCTCTTTCAAGCCCACTACAGCGCCGCTTTCTGATATTTCTTTTCGTGATCTCGATTCACAGACGTCAGTTCTTCACGCCGCACTTCGAAGAGTCACATATCCTGAGATCTGTTGTGATAATCGAGCAGCTTGTCCAGGAATTGCTGTCGCTTGACTTAACGTCACCGGAGGCTGTCCATGAACAAGCTATCCTCACGAGTCTTGTCCTCGAGCTCCCTTCGGAAAGCAGATTTTCATCTGACAGTATATGGATGCCATTTTGGAACATGCATGCAGAGGGACTCAATTCTGATGATCCGGTTCTTAATGGACTAGCTATTTCATATATCGTCGGGTTTGGGCGCTTCTTTTGGGTGGTTTCGTTGACACGGAACAAGGCACAGGCTCTCAGGTCCACCACGGTGGGGAGATTGCTTAGAGCTGTTTTTCCTCGCTTGTGGGAATTATTATCGAAGCGGATGGCTAGCTTTGAACCTGGCATGGGCTTCAAGCGCCAGATATCAAGCTTCATCATTGTCTACTCGTGGCTATCGCCCAAACTCTTTTTTGATGCCATGGTCCAATTCCGAGAGAAACTCACACCCGACTTTTATCAAGCATTTTTCGGTGCGCTTCTCGACCGGGTTGAAATAGGAGATGAGACCCTATGGAATGAATTCTCATCTTGGGAGCATATATTTGTTAGTGCTCTCACGACTTGTGTGGAACATTCTCGCTTGGAAGGAATCAAAGGCCGAAATTTCTCCAGCGCGTTTATTTCTGGTGCCAGCCTCTGTATCCGGACGCGCAGGTTTTCGGAACACCTTGCCGCTGACAACAAATTCGAGATCATCGTCGCGTGCTATTCTAAGTTCAATACTTTGGTCCCTGAGGCAAGAAATAAGGTAATGCAAATGCTCCTCTTTTTTGTCAGCACTGTAAACTATACTCGTTTGGACGAGTTGATAAGAGTTTATGGCGTTTTAACTGACTTCGTCCATGCTCAAATCCCTAGCCTGCTCGACCCTGAAGTATCCCACCTACACTGGGATTTGGACCACCTCCATAAGCTCCTGATTTCCCGTGTGAAGGTTGCCGCACGTTTTGGTGGTCAGCCTAGTTTACATGAGACATACGATCATGTGGAAGAGTCAAAGTTGCGATGTGCATTGATGCTTGCCCTTTGTGACAGTGACCGACATACTGTGGAAACAGCCATTGAATGCTTGCGTCTCTTAGCTGATGAGATGGTCATGATTGGAGCTCAGCGCCTGGTAGTTACATCAGAATGCTCCATGAGCAATGATCTCGACTATGACATGCTGAAAACTATCCTCGGCAGCGAGAATAAACGAGGTCTTTCGACAGTGCAAATCTTTATGAGGCTTCAACGATACTTGCCAAACTTGAATGTGATGTCAAAAACATTGAGATTTCTCATCGAGTATCTAGACTTGTTTTTGGACCATATCTATTTTCACCATAAGCGCCCTGAGAGAGCCGAAGATCGAGCACAGGTGGTGAGAAAGCTCACCGTGCATATGTCCACTTTGAAGAGTATGTGCTTGAACTTGTATCTTCTTTCTCCCTTTCCAGATGACAATGCTACTTTTAGGCGTATTTTGAGACGGGATTTTGAAACCCTCTTTAAGCTGAACGACGTACTTGCCTCGGCGACGGTATCAAGCTGGCGTGCTCCTAATTTCCTGAAGGCAGAAGATGCATTGAAGTTGCTTAACTTCCTGTTGGGCGATCTGATAGATGTTTATTCTCAAAAGCGGTACGTGCCCAATTTGCGTGAGAAAACTGCTCGGTTGTTGATTGGATGTGTCACAGATGTCCCAGTTTTAGTTGAGGCTGTGTCTACCCTCAATAGAAGTCAAATGGAGGTCGATTTGGCGCTGTCTCTGGAGAATCTTGTCGTACTCTGTGAACCCTTTCTTCTTAGTGACCTACGGCAATCTTACATTGTAAACACACTATTCCGCCTGGTAGAAGTCGTTGGAAATGCTGAAAATCTCTACCCGCGGCCGAAATACGAAAGTCTAGCTCGGGTCATGTCAATAACTCTGGACCTCTTGCAGAAACCCGAGTTCCTTTCCTGTGAGGAAGGTACTGTTGCCCTCGTTACTAAATGTCTCCCGGCAGTATTGCGGGATTTCACGGTGAATGTTTCCGAGCTAGAGACAAAGCGTCAAACGGATGATGCTATTGCCTCTTTCAAACACATGGCATTGATATTGTTCCATGTATATGAGCACTTCAACTCGAGCTCCTCGGCCCGCCATATTGGTGATATATCGTGGAATCTACAGGAGGGCCTCACTCAACTATTCCGCTCGAATCCTGAGCTTGCATTCATTGTCATTCATGATGGAGAAGTCGCCCGAAAAGATCTCATCAAAATTGCCATCTTGGATGCGTTTGGCCAAGGATATTTTTCGGACCAGGGCCATACCGACTCTGACACGATGAGATATGATTACATGTCAAAGGTATTACTTGAAAATCCGGAGATTGTGGTAGCGCTTTCAGAAATTTGCCCTGTTGACGAAGTCGACATCCTGGCCGCGGATCTAGTGGGTTTATTTGGACGATCTGGCCGCTCACTGATGCTCGCGCGGCTAGCCATAAGCAGAGAAGTCCAGTCTGCCCGTCAAGAGCAAGACCTTTTCAGAAGGAATTCAGTCATGGTCAAGATTATTGTGCACTATTTTACCAACCTAGGTAAATCCTTTTTCAAACGGGCTTGTGTACCCCTTATTGACAGAGTATCCCAGAGTCCATTGAGCTATCTTTCAGAAACCAATGATCGAAACATGCTACCTGAAATTGGTACGCGTGCCCTTTCTGGTCTTGCGAAGTCTCTTTCTGCGACTGAAGAACTGCCGGCTGCCATTGTTCTACTCACCAAAGATGTTTGGGCCGAAATTCTCTCTAAATTTCCAAATGCTGGAATGTGTGGCCTTCGCAATTTGTTTGTCTTGAGAATTATTTGCCCGCTTATCGTTTCACCGTCCGAGTTTGGTCTGGTGGATGGATTTATCAATGAGACGTCAAAAAGATCTTTAATAGGGCTGGCCAGATTATTGCAAAAGCTTGACCTTGACAAGCCGGAAGAATCAAATGAGCCTTTGTTAGCTGCGGCTTTTCGGAGCATGCTCGCCTTGTTTATAGGATCTGAAATTGATTCGGAAAATGACATTTTCAGCAATTTTCATGCTTTCGGAGAGGCTGATAGTGTCAATCGACAACTTCATCGTTTTTTACATCGACATGTTCCCGAGATTGGTGCTTACTTATCAGCAATTGACGAGTCTAGCTATGATATTGGTAGCAGGACATTTTCTGTTGGCCCCAAAAGTCGAGCCTCCAGTGACGTGTTGAGTTCTGCACATTCACCATCCATCTATTCTATGTCCAGCGGTAAGTCAGAGAATGTGTCTGTTGCTGTCCCTGGGACAACTGCTGGCTCTGATGTGTCGAGTGAGCGTGTTTCAGAGAGTTTAAATGATGGATCAGCTACAATGGCTACTTTCAATAGCCTGGATTCGGGTTTCATGGGCTCTGGTTATCAAGGATCCGGATCATTGTCAAATACTATCGTTGGTTTGGTGAAGAAACTTGGTCCACCCCCTGCATTCATGAGCTCCAAAGGTGCTAATGACATGGATGAACCCGATGCAGCACCTTCAAGAGGACCTTACCGAACTGAGCCATACCGGCTAGGTGTATCTTTGTACGATGGGCGCTCATCATTTGTGCTTTCCGGGCTTCATACGGATTCCAGCTTGGGTGATGAAAGACTCTTCGTGCACAAGCTATTTTTAACTGTGCAAGAGGCCATGAAAAAGAATGGAGGCACATTTGGGATGTTTTTTGACACCTCATTTCCATTTGTTAGTGCTGCGAAGTGGTTCAAACTGTTCAAAATGCTTGTATCTGCTACTCCGGACGGATCATCTGATACTGCCTCTATCGTCTCTTTGAACACACCCTTCAGTTATGCGAGACAACTTGAAAAGCTTGGTACCAATCATCCTTTTTTTGCCTTGGGGCAGGCGACTCGATACATCGGGTTTTGTGACTTGGGAGATGACTACTTGAACAAGCTTGGCGTATCTAATGATACGATCTTTTTAGCCAAAGACATTCGCGGTGCGCTTAAATATTCGGAGGTTGTTTTGTCAACTGATAAAGTGACGCACTCCTTCGATGTTTACGTGGGAAGAAGCTTCGTGGCTGTTTGTGGCAATGTCAAGGTGTCTGGACGCGAGGTTGTCACAGCTGACTTTTTTACTCGCTCAAACCTAGATATTGCTCACGGTGTTGTAACATTCAAGACAACTCGAAAGGGCTATATTTCTGAGTTCGCATTGGACCGCAAAGACTCGCCTGATTTATATCGCAAATTATGGGATCAAAAGTTCCGTCCGGCTGCTGATCTGTTCCAGCGTTTACCTGCACTCAATTTGACCTCCGGGGCTTCTAGTGGTAAGCTAGTTGTTTTTTGCCTTACCAATATGTGCTCTCCTTCAAATCATGAGTTACGTGAAAGTGCTTTTCGGTTGTTCACTGCTCTGTTTCGCGTCAGGGATGGGCCTCAATATGAGGCTGATCGCAAACTCATACTGTCTGATGTTCAGATTGACCTCGTTGTGGGCCTGAGTAGAGAATGTGCAACCAAACATGCGGAGGTAAGCGTTACTGTTCTTGAGCGTCTGCTGCGGAAAATTATCGAAGAGCCAAAGCGTGATCAGCAGCTCACGTTTGTGCGTCTATTGCAGCCCTGGATTGCAAGCTTAAGCCCGATGTTGGAAGGTATTTCTGGAACAGTGAGCAATGTGGATTCCATTCTCCATTCCCTATTGGGGATACTATTAACCGGCAACTCAGAAAAAGAATTCGCTTCCTTTATTTGGCCAGAGATCATGAAACAAGACTACATTGTCCCACTGGCCATAGATATCTGGATACAGATTACTGTGGAAGGAGCGTTTAAACAATCTGATTCAATGACTGATCCGCTATCCGCACATCTTGCATCTAGACTTCCACTCTTTGCCGTTAAAGTCTTGTTCGAGCGACTTTATACTGCGCTGGATATGGAGGTTTCTTACAATATAAGGACTTGGACTGGACACCCTAACTGGGTGAGCATAGAAGTAATTGTGCTAATCCTTTCTCAAGTTCTCATTTCACTGAACGAGCCAGTCGTGGACATGTTTGTTGATTTTGGTTTTCTTGCGATTGCTTTTAGCGGCGTTGGACCCTTGCGCTTCCGCACAGCTGTTCGCAACGTTCTGCTCAACCTTCTGGATAATGTTCTGGGGTCCTCTAGCTATTCTTCCCAAGTGCATACTGAAATCCGCGCGTTGCGGCAAGTGGTTACATCCGCACAAGGGCATGTGCTCTTTGGAACTCAGGAGGGTGTACCCGATACTGCATATGACGACTACTCACGGTTCTCAGCCAATGATGTTGCCCAAGTTGCTGATCTGGTTACAAAGCTGTTCCATTCGGTCGTGCCTCATGTCGATCTCCATATCGCGCGTCATGGAATGTCTGAAGTTCTTTTCGCTTACGCTGAGAAAACATATCCTGCTCTTCAACGTAAGTGCATACTTGGACTACACGGTATTTACAGAATGGGCGTACGTGACTCGTTCATTACCCGATTTTTGAGTTTGCATGAGCGTATTTTGAGGACGTGTCGAATTCCCGAAATGATTGGAGTTTATACTACTGCCATTGTGTCAGCGCTCTCCGATAAAGTTTCGAGTCTGGCAGAAACGTCCGAGTACCCTCAGAGATTGTTTTGGTTTGCATTGTCTTTGTTGTCTCTCAGAATTCTGCCTGTGTATGGGGAAGCTCTTGTTCTCATGGACAGCTGTGTTAGATCACTTGAGGTCAGGCGTGCCAACAACGTCCAGCTATTGCAGTATACGCTTGCTGAATCTAGACCAACAGAGATGAAGGCTTGGTGGGATAGGTATCGCCCATTTGTTTTGACATTTTTCACCAAGGAAAACTGGGACAGCTGCTTGATCGAGATCTTTGTCGCTGGACTTCAGGATCCAACTATTACCCCTATGACGCTCAGTGCTTGCGAGCGCATTGTAGAGATTTTGAGCAAGATCCCTGATCGAACCACTCGCATGCGGAGGATCTTTGGATTTGCACTGATGGTGTATGTCCGCTCTCAAGATTTGAGCAAACTGCATGACCTAGCATTGGTTTCGCAAGGAATATTGGGCGTAGATGATGAGCAGTTTGCTCAGGATCTACGAAAGGAGCTGGCAATGGTGGCGGACTATGACTCGGATTCAGCGCTTGCATGTCTTGTTGATGCATGCCGGGTTACAGGATTCAGCTCTACAATGTCTTTTACAGCTTCTGGCCCGAGATTGATTGAGCTCGTGTGCACTATTGAGGACCGTCGAGTAATCCGCACTCTGGCGCCATTATTGAGGCCTACATTGGAGCGCTTGGCCATGGTGGAAGATCGGCAACTCAACCGTAAACTGATCGACTGGGTACAAGTTTTATTTGCTCACAATTCCGCAGAAAAGGATGAACTCGAGGTTCTCTTGAGTAACCTTCGTCACAAAGCGACGAAACTTGGTCGTAAATGTTATGTGGACGAAAAATTCAACTTGGTCCCGCAACAAGTGGTGGAGACGATCACTCCCGAAATTACAGACGCCATGACTAGCCTTTGTGAAGTTATCAAAACTGAGCATTGATACGCTGGTACTATATTTATTGAGTTCATAATTATTGTTATTTTTATTATTCCTACCATTTGCTCTGATAATATTGAGCATCGTTTAACGCCGCGCTAGCTCCTTTTCGGCTTGATCTTATGCTGGGCCAAGTACTCGTCCTTGAATAGGCGAAACACAAGCATTGTGGCTTGCGAATCTTCGACAGAGTCATGAGCCCCCGATTGGATGGAGATGCCAAAGTATCCCTCGAGCAATCTTCGGAGCCCCGGACGACCGACAATTTTCGCATTTTCTCGGTATCGAGCCAGTACCTGCGTATCGATTGTAGATAGCTTGGGGTGAGATAAAAGAAGCACACGCATGTCGTTGGCGAGGCCATGTCCGATTAGTACTTTGCCCTTGATGAGCTCACTCACCTGGTTCTGGGCTTGTTGGAATGTAATACCCGAGCGTACCAAGTTTGGAGTAATCCCGCTATATTTTGTCCGCCAGTCGGTAACTAGGTTCTGTGGGCGAACGTACTCGTCCATAAGGGGGTATCCGTAATAGTTAACCACCGAGACTCGGGCTAGCTCGGAAACCGAGCCCTGAAACCCCGTGCCCACAAACTCGCAGTCGATTGCCACGAACGTGCCGGCCTTTTTTTTGTAGTTCGAATAGTCTGGCTGTGTAATGTTCAGATTCAAAAGCGCATCATCGTCGTTTGATAGCGTCGCTGCTAGGGTTTTTGAGCTGCTCTTCTGGAACTCTTGAAGTCCAGGAATATCCTTGACGGGATACAGTGCCGCTTCTGGAACCAACGTGCGCTTTTTCAAGATCGTGTCGAGGGCGACTGTTCTCCGTTGCCTATTTGGTTTGCTAGGCCGTGTTTTGGTAACCCTGGTGGTGTGATCCTTGGCCGTACCAATAGTTTTCCGCAATACTTTCCAATTATCCATTCTGGCGACAGCGAAATAAATAGACCGTGAGGCTTGGTCGTCTGGAGACACTGCAAAACAGGCTCCCAGAGTTCGCAGAAAGCCTGGTGCGCCTGCCTGCCCGTACCCTTTGATTCAGAGCATCTTCGCAAACTGCGTGAGACGAGGCAGGATCGGGTCCCGTGACCTTAGCTCCAACCATTCTATCCGGTGTAGGCCTGCCAGACTGGGGAATACCGATGGCATCGCGCCCCTCGGGCTCACCGCAAACTGCCAGCGTTAAGAGCAATGCATCGACGCTCTTAGCGAGAGTGAAGAGGCGCCGCGCCGAATTGATTGCAGCCAGGGATGGACCTCCCGCGTCTCTCAAAGTCCGAGCCGCCGAGTTACTTGCCCAGGTCAAGCGTCGTAAGGAGCAGCTGCTCCTCGTTCTGGAAGCCGAAGGCGACAGCTTGACAGTGCAAGCTTACAATCCCTACTTGGTTGAGGCTGACCAGGCGCAAGCGCGGCGGCGGCGACTACCGACGTTTAACTTTGTCAGGCCCGACACGTTGGCTGCCGAGCTGCAGCGAAAAGAACTGGCACAGAGGGTGCGACATACAATCGAGGGCTTCCAGCCAGATGAGCGTAAATGGCTAGAATGGTCTCTGCCACCACCTACAGAATGGTGGGACAGCAATGAAGCAGTTCTTTCGGACATTGTGGTGCACCCGGTGGAAGTCACGCCGTTTGCAGACCAGCTTATGCCAAAGGAATCGCCAGTATATCTGACTGCCAAAGAGCAGCACAGAAAGAGGAAAAATGAACGTTTCTGGAAGAGGAAGGAGGCCCAGGACCGTATTCGCCTGGGATTAGACCCCCCACCTCCTCCCAAGGTCAATCTTCGCAATGTCGCAGCCATCTACGGTACAGACTATATTGTAAAACCTACACAGTATGAGACAATTGCTCGCGAAGCTATGAGCGAACGAAAGCGGCAGCACGAGGAAGCAAACGCCGCGCGGCAGTTGGACGCTGGCGCGCGGTGGGCAAAGCATGTAGCGAAGATCGAGCGCAACAGGGCCAAAGGGTACATGTGTGCCGTGTTCAGAGTGGAAAATCTCGCTGACACGCGGCATCGGTTTTTTGTAGACGCGGCAGCGAAGCAACTCCTTGTTTCTGGCGTCGCTCTCAATGTGACGGATGACTTTAGCTTAGTTGTTGTCGAGGCAGGGGAAACAGAGGTCAGGAAGTTCCAAAAGGTGATGTTGCAGCGGATCCGGTGGACGGAAGCCGCGGCCCCTTGTACAGATGGGAGTCATGAATCGAGCACGGCGGTGATTGATCTGTCTGCCAACCGGTGCACGCTTGTCTGGCACGGGCCGGTACGAACGCCCAAATTTCTCCGCTGGAGCATCCACAGTATGAACACTTTGCGCTCGCAAGATCTGCTCATGTCACGAAATGCACAAAGCTTTTGGCAAGCTGCGCGCGGACCCGTCTTCTCAGACTGACCCCGCCTCAAAACGCGCGTTTGTCAGGATGTCGATATATTCATTTATTTACTTAATAAATTGGTCACCCTTATGGGGTATCAGATACATCTAGCTGGCTTTGTGACATTTAGACCTCAGTCCGTTTCTTGACATACTCCCACAAAGTCTTAAGTAGACGGTCAGGTAACGTGTACAGGTCCATATGGAACTCGCCCGCCTCAGCGTCGTTTTTGACATACATTTCGGGAGTTTTGTTATCGGAGACCATTTGCACTACGCTGAGAATGTCCTCCTCGGTTAGCTTCTCCAAACCAGTGGCCAGCTTCTCCAGATCGACAGAACCTTTCTCAGCAATACGCGGCTTCTTGACCTTGGTCTTATCATCGGCCGCACCGGCGGCTTGGCGCTTCTCGGGAACGTTTGCAGCTGCGCTGCCAGAGGCAGGAACAGGCCCCGATTGCGCCAAGAGTGCAAGCAAGCCCGGCTTGGTGGTGGGGAAAGTCACGACGTGGTCGGAAGTGTACAAGTTCTCAGCAAAATTCAGGTCATGGCTGAGCACTTGCTCACCACCCTTCTCGGCAAAGTGAAGAGTGATTTTGAGGTCAAACTCGCCCCAGCCCTCCTCTTCTATGAGAAACGGTACTTTTTTGATGGTCCGCGTCGGGTTCGGAAATGTTGGATGCAGCTTGTACGTGACCTTGTCAAACACGTTCGCCGGCACCAGTGTACCCGCGTCATTAAGAAGATCCACGCGAATACTCCATTTGCGCATTGGGAAGCCTTCCTGAACCGGAGGCACGTCAGGGTTAATATCCTGTCGCGTCGTGATCCGCACAGTTCTTTTAACCGTCTGGGATGTTAGTATCATTCTGATTTTCCGACATGTATTTGAATTCTGCGCTCGGGAATCGACATTCCCACAGTACTGTGGCAAAAGCCGAGCCCTAGGCCGCTTTTCAATTCAAGTTGCACTTACCTCTGGCATTGTCTGAACGTTGAGCGTATGAGTAAGCGGACGACCCCCTTGAAGATTGCCAGTGTCGCATGCTAGCTGCCCATTAGGGTGCAACTACGAGCAGGCCGCCAGACGGCTGCAAGCCCGGTGGGGCCATGAATACGTATAATAGATTAGGGCCCTTTCGTCTGGAAAAATGCAACTAAGGAGCGAAGAGTAAATAATATTCTATGTACAGCTAAGGCCAACTATCACTAGTATCACTAGGCAGCCTTACCGCCCGAGAGGGGCTTGGCCGCCAGGGCCGCCTCAACATTTGCGGCCAGTTCCTCGTAGGCCCTAGCATTAGCCGAGTCTTTGTCGACCACCGCTGGCCTCCCACTGTCTCCAGCATGTGCTATATCGGCACTTAGTGGGATACTAGCCAGGACATTCAACCCTGTCTTTTTTGCTTCAGCAATCGCCCCGTCATGACCAAATATGTGCGTTTCGTGGTGGCAGTTGGGGCACACAAATACAGACATATTCTGCACCATACCTAGTATCTCGGTCTTAACTGTCCTAAACATGTCAATGCCGCGTCGCGCGTCTATCAGGGCAACATCTTGTGGTGTTGATACAATGACGGCCCCGTCTATGGCCACCTGCTGCGCCAACGTCAGCTGGACATCGCCAGTGCCCGGCGGTAGATCGATAACCAGGTAGTCGATTTCACCCCAGTCGACCTCAAAAAGTAACTGCTGCAGGGCCTTCTGAACCAAGAGCCCTCGCCACGCGACAGCCCTATCTGGCGGAATCAGGAATCCCATTGACATGGCTTTGACCCCATAGTTGATGAGAGGCAGCAGATTACCTTGTGGCGTCAGTCGAGGTTCACCCTGGAGGTGCATCATCGTGGGCAAGGAGGGGCCAAAGATGTCGACGTCGAGTATGCCAACAGTCGCGCCTCGATTGTAAAGAGCCATGGCCAAGTTGACAGAAACTGTCGACTTTCCGACGCCGCCCTTGGCAGACGAGACGGCAATTGTGTTTTTCACTCCAGGAATCCGCCTCTTACCGTTTGTGGGCACCGCTCCAGTTCTTTTCCGCCGAGGAAGTCCCTGTGTTAATGCCGCTCAAGTTCGGGGCCGCGAGTCAAGACTGCAGAGCCCACAGAGAGGATCAGGCCATACGTACCAGTGGATTCTCATGACCCGCCATCGCCACAGCAGACACAGTAGAAAATCCGCGCCGATTTTGTGACGGTTTGTGCCCAGGGCCCCCACTTCCGGAGGCTAGTGCTGGCACTTTGCTCTGAATCTTGGTCAGAATTTCAATCTCAGCCTTCTCCACGGCTGCCAAGTCCGCCCGACTGCCTTTTTCGTATTCCGCAATTGACTTTTCGCGCTGGGTAATGAGGCGGCCGAGGAGCTTTAGAAAGCTGCGATCGGAAGCAACCGAGCCTGGGTTATTGATATTTGCATTTTTGACAGCAGCCATCACCGCGCGTATCGTCGTTTTGGTAGGGGCGTCCCCACCACGCATGGCAGCTTTGAGATCATTACGAAGCTCCGCCATAATTGGGGGTTCATTTGACGCAAACCTGGCCAGCCTCAGTTGAGTGGCCATTGTCGCAGAGCGACTGACCCATCGAGAGAACATCGGATGGCGAATGGGATGACAGCCTAGTCCGCCTCAGCGCAGCCCCAGCCCAACAATACTCATCTCCGGTCCCAAGCGGCTGGTTCGGCTTGCAAGCTCGAGGTTTCAATACATCTCTGCATAGCGCCTGCATGAGAGCGGTGGCCGCTCTCCAGAGCCCGTGCAGGCGCGGTTTTTACACGACATGGGCGTCCATGGATAGTCCAACCATTTATGCCCAGTCCACGAACCCCGGGCGAGCCGCAATTGCCATAGTGCGTATATCGGGCTCTCAAAGTCGGGATATAATTGCAAACATGAGGCGATCGCAGACGCCGCTTGCTCCCAGGGTTCCTATACTATCGACCCTTCGCAACAAGCAGGGCCTTGTCCTGGATCGGGCCATTGTCTTATATTTTGCCCAGCCAAAGTCGTACACTGGAGAAGATCTTGTGGAGCTCCATCTGCACGGAAGCCGGGCTGTGATGAGGGCTGTGATGGCTGCGATCAGCGAAACGGGACTGGCACGCCACGCCGAGCCGGGAGAGTTTACCAAGAGGGCTTTCTATAACGGGACTATAGACCTGGCTCAAGTTGAGGGTATACGGGACTTGATAGATGCCGAAACAGAGCTCCAACGGCAAGCAGCTATAGCGGGCGCGGGAGGTGAACTCAGCAAGATGATGGAACGCTGGCGGACCGACATTGTTCAGGCCAAGGCTCAGTTAGCAGCTATCATCGATTTTGCTGACGATAACGAGCTAGACACCTCACCCGAGGGCTTGATATCACAGGTACAAAGCGCTCTCAAGCGCCTCTTCGAAGATGTCCAGAAACAGGTCAAGCGGATTGAGAGCTCGGAGATTATTACTAGTGGGCTGCGTCTTGCCTTGCTTGGGCCACCAAATGCAGGCAAGTCCTCCTTGGTAAATGCTCTGGCCGACCGGGCCGTGTCTATTGTGAGTGATGTCGCCGGCACTACGCGGGACGTGGTGCAGGTTAATCTTGACATTAACGGCCACAAAATAGTGATTGGTGATACTGCTGGCGTCCACGATGTACAAATAAAATCTGACAATGATAAAATCGAAGCATTAGGCATTGCTCGCGCTCGCAAAGTGGCTGCTGAATCACATATTGTTTTGGCCGTGTCTCCCATGAATGAACCCATCCCTCAGTATCTTTTGGAGGAGCTTGGAGCCCTTCGAGAAATGGGAAAATACGTGATACTTGTGCGTAGCAAGTCAGATCTTGTGCAAAAAAAGGCAGCACTTGGATCTGTTGGCTACGCTGAGGTACATGTATCCACGGTAACGGGCAGTGGATTACCTGACCTCGTAGACTCGATTGGGCATACCGCGTCCGACTTTGTCACTGAGCATGGTTTGGAATCAGAGCCGCTTGGGGCTTCGCGGCGCACTTTGGAAGCTCTCCAAGAAGATGTCCTGTCTGGCCTTAGGGACGGCATCGAAATGCTTGAGCGTGGTAGCGTAGAATTGGCAGACTCTGACCTTTCCCGAGCTGCCCAGGGTATTGGCAAGATCACAGGCCGTAACATTGGCGTTGACGAGGTGTTGGGTGCCGTATTTGGTAGCTTCTGTATAGGTAAATAATATCCCTGCGGGTTTATACCTGCATGGTCGTCATTTCTTATGAAGGTCTGGAACTTTTGTTATACAATGTGGTGGCAGTTTTCCAAGTATTTGAGTGGGAAACCATGGCCCTACCGCTTCCGAGAGGACTCGCGTTCAAGGAATTCAGCAAATTTGCCGACAAACCCACCAAGTCTCTCTGCACCACCAGGACCAGTTGACCCTGGGCCGCTGGAAGTTCCTCCACGGATGAGGCCCACTTGCGCCTGGCGCTCGTCGTCCCAACCCAAGAAATTCGATATGAGCTGGAGAACCTCAAATTTCTTTGTATCTCCCCGAGGTATTGTTGTGTACTGTACCAGGAGGTTCGATATCAGCTCCTTGTCCACAGTTGTGCCCTCGGCGCTCTTTTTGACTTGGCGCAGTGCATTCGTAAGGTGTTCGTTCAAAATAACAGCTTCGTGCCGAAGCTTCCCTAATGCAATGTTTTTTTCCTTGACTTGGGCCTGCAAGTCTGAGATAGCAGAGGCGGTCTCCTTAGACTTAGCCAGCTCCGTCTTGGCTTCAACCAATTTGGTAGTAAGCTCATCCAGCTCTTTCCTGGATTTTTCCAGGTCAGAAAGTGCAAGATCCCGCGCGTTCGTAGCTTCTTTCAGGCTCCTGTCGAGCCCGGCAGTGGTCTCCGTGTGTTGCTTTTGTGCCGCAGCTGCAGCTTGCTTGTAGTGCTGAGCATAGTTTGTCTGGGAAGCCAGCTCCTCTTGCAGCTGGGAGACCTGAGCATCCAGAGCATCTTTTAAAGACTTTTGCTCGTTAAGCTCGAGTTTGTACGATGTGTTTTGCTGGAGCTCTTTTTGAAACTCACTTCGCTCATTGTGCCACTGCAACTTGCGGGCTTCCATTTCGCCATTTGCCTCAGCAACTTGGCGCTTCAGCCTTTCAACCTCTAGGAGCAGCGCCGAGTTCTGCTCTTTCATGCTTGCAAGTTCCGCGGCGTCGGACTTGAGTCTCTGGCCAAGGGTACTCTTGACTTGAGCGACTTTATCGAGCAGGTCCACGTACTCATCGTGAATCTCGTCCCTCTCAGTCTCGGCAGCTTCCAGCGCTTCTTTTAATCGAGCCACCTCATCTTTCAAATCACCGGACGTCTCGCCTTTGGGCTCAGTATCTTCGGCTGCGGCGCTTGCACGAGTCACCTCCGCCGCCTTTGATTCGGCAACAGTGGACACCTCAGCTCTCTCTAACTTTTCCGTGACCTGCTCCAGAAGTTCGTCTGCTGCGTCGGAAGGCGTCGATGCAGAGTCTACAGACCCGGGCTTGTCTGCCAAAGCGCCATTGGTGTGAGTGGAACCTACTTCTTTTTCAACGCTCGGATCTTCTGTTTGAGCAGGCACCTCCTGTTCGGTAGCAGAAGAGCGCTTCGCGGCCGGCACTTTGCTCTTCTTTTTGCCCATTCCGAGTCTGAGAAGCTAGAACTGCCGCTTAGAACTGCCGCTTGTAAGACTTGGCCGTTCCAGGATCCGCCGTGTAGATTCGGCTGCACGCAGGTATCTCCTAATCGGGGCCTGAGGACGTGGCCTTGACGTCACGACCGCCGTTGATCACGTGCAGCTTCTTTGGCGTTGAGCCCAGCGAGTCCCAAAAGCCACGCGCGCCTGCGGCCTAATAAGTCCCAGACGCGCCCCACTTCGCTCCTACGGGTGACCTTGGCGCGCAGTACCAAGCACAGATCGTGGCTAGCCGACTCTTGTCTTTGCCATGCCCCCGCGTTCAATTCATGATTACTTCACGAAGGCAGCCGGCACGCCGAAAAGAAAAGCTTCCGCGCTGGTCGACGACGATGACGAGGTGGTGAGTGAGAAAGCAGGCAAAGCCTCCGCCAATATGGCGGACAAAGCTTCTGGAAAGTCGGCGACAGTGAACAAATCAGAATACTTTGCCCGCACTGGCAAAGCATCTCAGGAGCCATCTACGCAGGAAAAGCGATCTCCTGCTAAACGTGGTAAACCCGCGGCCGCCTCGCCCCGCAAGCAAGCCAAGGAAAAAGAGAAGCCTTCTTCGAAACCTCCAGTAAAGAAGGCGCGCGCCTATCAGTCAGACTCCGACTCGTTTGAGCTAGACTTCAGTGATGACGACGATGACGACTTTGATTTGGGCGACGACGTGGACGATGAACTTGAGGACGACCTCGAAGAAGATGACCTTATAATCCTTAGCGACGACGATGAGGTTGTTCCGGCTAAAAAGAGAGGTGCGCCGTCATCCAAAGCTAAGAATGAGCCCCCGCCCGCCAGAAAACGTCGGGTTGTCGAAGTCCTGGATGACGACGATGACGATGAAGTAGATGATGATATGGACGCAGATTCGGGACACGCAGCTGCCAAGCAATCCAAATTGTCTGCCAAAAAATCGTCGCCTCGGAAAGCTAAGCCCGTTGCTATATCTGTTACTCCTCCTGTCGTTGACGGTCTCAGTGCTACTGACGTGCTCGCTCAGATCCCGGACGCCGAGCTCCCTGAGACCACTGGGGGTACGCCTTTCAACTTTATGGCTGCAAAGCGAGCAGCTGAATCGTCGGGTTCATTGGGTTCGTCGATTTCGCTCCCACTCGCCCAACCTGATTGCTTTACCGGGATGACTTTTGTGTTCACCGGAAACATGCCCTCAATCGACCGTGATTATGCTACCGCATATGTTAAACGCTATAAGGGAAGAGTCACTACATCAATCTCTGGCCAAACCTCTGTAGTGGTTGTCGGAGACGAAGCGGGCCCAAAAAAAATTGAGAAAATAAAAGAGCTGGGCATCAAAGCAATTGATCAGGATGGATTCATTGAGTTAGTAGACAAGATGCCAGCATCTGGTGGTTCGGGAGAACGAGCTCAAAAAGCTCGCATAAAGGCGCTAGAACAGGAGGCTGCTGCTAAGCAAGAGGCTGAGCAGTTGGCCGCGCGGCTCTCTTCTTCTCAACCTGGTCAAACGAAGCGAGAAAGTGGCACTGACAACAAAAACCTCGCTGCAGGTAATGCAAAAACCCAGAGAACAAAGGAACCGATCGACCCGGTGTCTCAACTATGGACGATGAAGTATGCTCCACAGTCCATGGATGAGATCATAGGCAATGTCAGCACGGTTAACAAGCTAGCTCAGTGGCTTCAGTATTGGCAACGGTCCTTTGAGAACAATTTCAAAAGTTCAAATAACCCCGGATCCAACTTTCGTGTTGCACTGCTCTCAGGTCCGCCTGGAATTGGCAAGACGACAGCTGCGCATCTGGTCGCTCGGTTACAGGGATATGACGTCATTGAGACTAACGCAAGTGACACACGTTCTAAGAATGCACTCCGTCAGGTCACAAAAACTCTGCAGAACCAGTCTCTTAGTGGCTTTCTGAATCTTTCCAATTACGAACATGTTAAGCAGGGTCCACTGAAACCGTTCTGTATCATCTTTGACGAAGTAGACGGCATGAGCTCTGGAGATCGAGGAGGTGTGGCGGCCTTGAAACAGCTCATGAAAACAACAAAGGTGCCCATTATTCTTATTGCCAACGATGTTTCGCTCCAGAAAATGCGAACGTTCGACTACGACACATTCCAGCTGAAGTTCGCGAGGCCCTCCGCAGACATGGTACGAAAACGGTTACAAGTGATCGCTCATGCGGAAAAGCTGCAGCTCGATAATGCTGCCATCGATCAACTGGTTCAATCAACGCATGGAGATGTCCGCCAGATCATCACTTTGCTTTCGACATATGCAACGACACGGAAAAGCATGTCGTATGATGATGGTGCCAAAGTTGCCAAGGCTTGGGAAAAGGAAGTGGTGTTGCAACCTTTTGAGATTGCTCGGCAATATCTGAACCTCGGTCTTTGGAGTCGCAACGTCTCCCTGAACGAAAAAATTGAGTTATATTTCAACGATTACGACCTGGCGCCTTTGATGGTACAGCAAAATTACATCAACACGGAGTCGCGCTTGCAATCCCGTACTAAAGGTGGACAACTTGCATTGCTAGCAGACGCTGCAGAGTCCATTTCCGATGGCGATCTTGCAGATAGGTTGGTTAGAGGCAGGCAACAGTGGTCCTTACTCCCTCTTCATGCCGTTCTGTCATCTGTGCGCCCAAGCTACTTTATGGCTGGAAAGTCCGGATTCATCAAATTTTCGGACTGGCTCGGCAAAAACTCTACCAGTGGGAAATTCCGCCGTCTACTCGCCGAGGTCAAGGGCCACGTGCGACCCAAGATCTGGGCTCCAGGAAACGAGCTTCGTCTTGACTACTACCAGGCTCTAGTCGACTCTCTGCTGGAGCCTTTGGTTAACGAAGGAGCCGAAGGCGTTTCTCAAGTGATCGATACTATGGATTCACTATATCTTACCCGGAACGATGCTACTAATTTGTTTGATATGGGGGTTGGGGACAACAATGCCGCCGAACGCTTCAAGAAAGTCAAGACTCCGGTGAAATCGGCGCTTACCCGCCAATACAATAAGACTGAGCATAAGCTGCCTTACTTGACTGCTGATGCCCAGTTTGTAACTAAGGGCCGCGGGAAAAACAAAGTCGCTGTGCCTTTGGTACAGGAGGAGGAGGAGACCGAGCCCCAAGGCGATAATGACGATATTGATGAGGACCTGGAAGTCACGTTGTCAATTTAAGCTTGTCTATTCATAGATAAATAATGCATCTGCTGGTTCCTACTGGACAACCACTTCTACCGTGGTCTCTTTGTCGGCGTCCAAATAGCTATCACAAAGGCACCATACAGTAAGCTCGTACCTTCCCGAATGAGGAATGTTAATGTCCACGGGCAGCGACTGGGACTCTTCGAGTAGGCTGGTTTTACGAAAACCGTAGATCTCACGCTGTGAAACACTGCCAATAATGACGTACCACTCCTCCTCTCTCTTGGAACTAAGCGGCGACACGACCACAGTGCCTTCATCTTCATCTATTTCGCGTTCGACGTCGATAAGGATCTTTGTGAATTCTCCTGCAACTACTGTATCAATGTGTGGGGGCAGACTAATATCAATGCTCGGGAACCTGTTGACAAATTGAGCAACATTCAGCATCCGTGGATCGGACTCGTCAAATCCAAGAATGCGGTTTCGGACCTCCGAATCTTCGATTGCGATGAAATCGTCGACCGATCTAATTTCAGCGTCTAGAGCTCGCTCTATCCCTTCATCCGTCATATTTGGGATTTGTTTTAGTCTGGATTCTTTACCCCACATAGCCTGAGTCACCATTTGGTGCAGATCGATAACAGTGAGAGTACCCAGGTGTCCGTCACCTCCCCACAAGTCAGCCAATGCTTTCAATAGTCTCATCAAATGGGTGATGACCTGCTCCTTTTCGGCTCTCAATTCAGGCGAGAGTTCTACACGAGACAGGTGGCACTGCGTAAGGGTGAACGCCTTAAAATGTGGCAAATGCGTGAACTCTTCCGCCCCAACAGGTTGCCTGTACCTAAACGGTAAATGCGATTCCAATGATTTCAAAATGGAAACGTCACTCGAATGAATAGGAATGTGATCAAAGTCGGACAAGGAGCAAAGAGTTTCAAGAATCTCATGAATTCGGGCTTTAGGGTTCAATGCCATAAGCGATTTAATGGACAAAATAGATATATTGAATATCGATGCAACAAGGGCTTCATTTCGAGCGCTGAATGACATTTCATCTGCATCACGGACTTCAATGAGCCCACTCGTAGACAGTTCTTCAACTGTTGTTTCCACTAAGTCACTCAGGAATTCGTTCACATCATCTTCGGACACGCCTGGAAGTTCGTAATATGACGGATTATGCCGGATCCTTTTGAAAAAGAACGAATAACTTAGCCACTCAAGTATATCCTGTCCAGACTGGACAGCTCCGTCACCTATATCTGGAACAAGGGCATCTGCCAAGAAATAATTCATGTGGCTTTCCACGGGAAGTGCCTCGCTCAAAAACTTCGCGTAGTAGTCCTTTCTTAGAATAGTAGTGTAAACAAGGGAGATATGCCTGGCAAGCCCCGACATTTGATTTACCTCTGCGGCAGTATAGTCCACAGTTCTAGCATCCCGTACGTCATAATACTGTGTATCGAGGACGATTACACGATCTCTGCGTGGGACACTCCACATAGCATCTTTGGAGATCAATACGATTTCAGTGCTCATATCCAAAATGATTTGCTTATCAAGCTTGTCCATTCCACCATATAAAACCATTATCCCGGCTTTGGCCAATAGTTTGAGGGTTTTGTCCTGCAAATCAGAAGCTTCTACCTTGTCTCCAAAAAGTGAACCATCAATTTGAGACATATATCGGCCAACTTGAAAGCACGTCTTCTTGTCGGATAGAATCACATATGTGGACACTTGGCTAGAGCGCAGTTCATATGTGGCCGCCCTAGCCATTGCATATAGTCGGTTCCTGCGCTCGATTTCCGAAAATGCTGAGACACGAATATCCATAGGCTGGACACGATCCTGAGGTGAAAAGTTAAATATACCACTTTTAACAGCCCCCAGCCACTGGCCAAAATCCTTTGCATCGGAAACAGGCATTCCAATACCGACAAATCTAGTGTCTGTTCCAAGTTGAGAGCTGATAAACTTTGTTCTCATGACGGCGAGCTCCATAATATGGCCATCAGAGCCACCAAGAAGGTGAGCGTCTCCTAGCACAAAAAGCGACACATTATGAACTGCGCGTCTTCGGTGCCATCTGTGACATAACAGCTCCCATTGAGCTGCAGTGGCCAAGAGAACTTTGCTGTTTTCTATCATACGCAGATCAGCCTTCACATCGCCAGTCAGCTGCACTATTCGTGGGATTTGTGAGTGCCATCGAGTATACGCTAGGTCGACACTAGCTTGATGGGCCAACACTATTACTATGTGGCCAGCATCCTCGAAATGGGCACTGATGAGCAGTTCGGTGCAGAAGGCTTTGCCGTTACCATGAGCCATGCCAATAAAGAGATTTTCACGCTTGTCATTCAGAACCTCCCACATCATTGACTGGTACACATTGAGACTCGAGTGGCTTAGGACGAAGCTTCTGCTATCTGTAAGAGAACCATCAGTAGAAGGTACTTGTTTGAGCTTTGTCGGCGCTGAAAACTTGGAGGGAATAATGATGTCCTTGAATGATATTACGGACTCTGAACGTGAGTGAAGCCATCTCTCACTTATTATCGTGACAAAGTACGTGGGGGAAAGTGGATCAACAATGGGAACTGCATAGTCCAACAAATGCGGACGACTTGCGTTGTTCTGATCAAATGTGATCCAGTCATTTAATAGAATTACCTCCCCATCACCATCCTGTATCAGTAGAAGAAATGATTCTTTGCGGCCATGGATGTTCACATCCCATACAAATAGCACCTCGATCTCAATATTTATTCGCAGTAGAGTAGGAGTCAAAGTCTGGTAACGTGTTTCGATGGCAAATCGTGGAAACTTCTGCAGAAGGTTGAATATTTGACGCCCGTGACGCTCGCTTCTAATCGCTTGGCCAACCTCCTCGGGTGTCTCAAGATCGAAGTAACGATGGAAGGGAATCTGAGAGCTCTCAGTTCTCCGCATGATCTCCTGCGGTACCGAGTCGAATTGACGAAAGGGTGAGCTAGTTCTCCAGAGTCTTTTGTCTACCATTTTGAATAATTCAAGCAAAACTATTGCCAAGTGGGCCCACTTTTGTACCAGAGCTATTTCAAACATAGCCCGAAAAATGCGTGAAGCGGATTGGCTGATAAATACCATATCTGCACTGAGTGCAAGTCCAGACAGGCGCAGCCGTGAGATGTAAGCTTGCAACAGGACAATGACTTTTGCGGTGGCGCTATCGGAAGACTCCTTGATCGGGATCGGTGTTGCTTCCATGAGCTTTGCCAGCTCGATCTTTTCCTCTGATCGAACCTGGATATAGCGAAACTCTTCACTCCGTGCAAAAATTCGGAACACATCTATCAGACCAAGATAAGGCTTGAGTTGCTGCGCGTAAGTAGCCATAGACGCAGGTGAGATATAAAAGTTTGCCGCAATTTTTCCAAGCTCAGTAGGTGCCACATGTAGATTGAACCTATCATACTTGACAAGGCCATACCCATCTAATAAAATGAACGCTGAATGAATCAAATCTTGTTCGTGGTATAACAATCGAGTATCATCATCATAATCAATTCCAACACGATACAATTGGGGATTATCCTCCATCCTCACATGGAGGTATGTCCTTTGGAGCCAATTCACCGCACTTGGCAGATTTTTGACCTGTCCAAGATTAACTTCGGCATTGATGCTATCTGCCAGCCGTCCCAAGAGCTGGCTTTCGATGGCGAACTGAGAGCCCATAATGGACATATAATAGTTCAATTCGGCGTGTCGCGTGATAACAATACCTTCCCCTAAAGTGTCAAAGCCTGGGCGGCCAGCACGACCCAACATTTGCAAGACATCTTGGGGCGATAGTTCTTCCCATCCGCCAGCTTCCGGATTGTAAATTTGAGTTCCTTTGATGATAACCGCATGAGCCGGCAAATTGACTCCCCATGCCAGGGTTGCAGTAGAAACCAAAACCCTGATCTCCCCAGCAGCGAATGCTCTTTCCACAACTGAACGGTCGTGGCGGTCAAGTCCTGCATGATGTACTCCTATTCCTTTCCCGAGTAACTCCTTCAACTTAGCATTCGATACCTGCTGTACCTCATCAAGTTTCTGTGTCGAGAATAATTCAGCCTTTCCCTCTTCCACAGCCCTTTCCACTATATTCTCAGCAGTCTTGAATGTCTCTTTGCGCGAGTGTACGAACACAATAACTTGATCCTTATGAACATAAAGCATGACCTTCTCGAAGCAAGCTTCATTCATCGCTTTGTACTGCTTGAGAGCATTCTTCTCTGTGATGCCAATATATACTTGACTCAAGGGGACTGGCCGGTAGCTTGCATCGAAATAAAATGTGCCTTGTTCTGCGGCCAAAAATTTTCCCACATCGCGATAGTTTGAAAGAGTAGCAGAGAGTCCGATAATACGCACATCATCCTCTGTCGAACTTGCTTTATCAAGCGTTCTTGCCACAATGTTCTCGAGAGCTGGGCCACGGGTGTCGTTCAGCAGATGAATCTCATCAATAATGACGAGCCTCACTAGTGAAGTATAGTTCATATCAGAAGACTTGCGTGTCACCACATCCCATTTCTCTGGCGTGGTGATAATCATCTGGGTGTTGCTTATTTGCTGTCCCGTTAAGCTCCTATCCCCAGACAGTTCGTCAACTGTGATACCTAGAGCACCCAGCTTGCGAGAGAACTCTCTCACTTGCTCTTGCACGAGTGCTTTAAGGGGTGAAATGTAAACCACCTTGAAATTCTCAGTGTCAAAAGCGCCATTTGGCAGCCTATACTGTTCCAATAAGCGCAAAATCGCTAACAGAGCAACATTGGTTTTTCCAGCACCAGTGGGCGCACAGAGCAAAATGTTTTCGTCACTACCAAATGCTGTGGGGAAAACGTGGCTCTGTACCTTATTGAGGTTATCCACTCCACCGAAGGCGGGCTGGGCCCAGCCAGGTAGTGCGCTGATTCCAACCAATTGGTCGGTCTGTAAGTTGACGGCTTCATTAGACGGCGACGGGACATTATACTGCTCGTAACTACGCGATACAGTTCTTGTGGATCCTGGAGGGAGCATCACCTTCTCTGTGGCCCTGTTTCTTTGGCCACCAAATAGTGTTACGTCGAGATCAAGCACTTTAGGAACTCTGGCCATATTTGTTTCATGCACGGTGTTGCTAGCTTTGCTGAGAAGATAGCCAAGACCCTTCTCATGGACCTGTCTTTGTACCTGCTCACGCTCGGGCCCAGTCTCTGCCAGATGAAATTTCGTGAGCCAATAAATTACGTCACGGTTGTGTGCGAGTCGTTTAACGAGAGATACATTTTCAAAATTGAATAATTGCAACAACTTATCCTCAACCTCGGTTACTGGGGGCTCTAATGCTCCTAGCACGGCGTCCAGCGCCACTCCTGTTCCTTTGAGCTGATTCTGCAGCCAGCGAGCCGAGATTTCCTGTGGGGTGAGGTCGGATTCCGAGCTCTGCACTACCGTCGCCTCTCCAGAAATAGATTCAGCAACCTTTTGTGGTACTTTTGCTAGTGGCCGCTCAACGATATCCGAATCAGAGTCACTGCTGTCGTCTAACGTATGGACTATATCACCATCGTCTGCGACGTCCCCCGGGGGTTCTACAACATCCAAAGTACCTCCAGAGGCAAAATAGGCAGGCAGGCGTTGCGCAATTTCCGTTATTTGGTTAAATTGCGCAGCTGATAGAGGTTCCAGGGTATCCTCCAGCTCGCGCTTCTTGGACTGGTCGCTGAGCGTTCTATCCTTTAAAATAGTCACTGCAGAGTCCGTCGCAGATCGGATCACTTCATTCGACACATCCGGCAAAATTTCCCGGACGAAAGCCGATATTTGGTCAAAGGCGTCTTGCGCAGTATCAGGGATTGTAGGAACCTGAGCTCCCGGTTCAGTACTTCGGGCAGGCTTTTCACGTACCACCCGGCTTCCCAGTGCATCTACTGTAATCCTACTATTCAGAGAACGTGGCAGGCTGTCTGCTTTGCCTCGGTCGAAGGATCCAGGAACTACGTCCGGCATGCAAGCAGTTGGTACGAAGCCGAAGGTTGAACTTCCAGAGATCACCGACTAACCATTGGACATCACGTGGCCGTATTTGCGTGATATATTGAAAGCGTGATCCCAATTGTTACTACAGGGCGTCTGGTGTAGTTGGTTATCACATGCGCTTAGCATGCGCGAGGTCCCCGGTTCGATTCCGGTGTCGTCCACTTTTTTTTTTTAGTACGGGTTTTACTTGAGAAAGTTGCATATTCTGATCTATCTTGGAATTGAGCTCTCGAGTCCAAGAGCTCCCGAGCGTGCTCTTTGGTCGCCAAAAAGTTGACAAAGAAAGAAAATAGTTGGTCGTAGCGTACCACAGAATGTGGATATATCATGAAAAAATTGGCGAATTTATAAATATGATTACAGAAGGAATTACTTTTTTTTTCTCTCAGTTTAAGTGTATTTGGACGTCTATCACTAATTTCCCGAGTGGTAGACTTGCTTCTTTTGTTTGCTAAGCTTAATCGATTCTGAGACGCGGTATCCACCTTCCAATAGCTGGTGAATTTCCTCCAAGTTGAGGCCAGCAGTTTCGGGATAGAACAGAAATACAAGTACTTCGCCAAGTGCGCATATACCAGCATAGAAGGCAAACGTACCTGTTCTTGAGATATTCTTCAGCATTGTTAAAAAGGTAGCAGATACAACCAACGAGCCGGCCCAATTAGCAGCTGTCGCAAAGGAAGTGCCGATGCCGCGAACCTCCATGGGTAACATCTCTGACTGCTGCCAGGGGACGTTTCCGATTCCAGTGGCGTAGAAGGCAGCAAAGAGGAAGATAAATACAATGGATAGCACCGGCCAAGTGCCGCCCATGTTTGTTGGATTGAGGGACGCGTCGTTGTCGTTGAAAGGAAGAAAATGGAAGGCTATAGCGCACATCACCAGACTTGCAGCCATTCCCCACATGGTCGCTACGAGGAGTACACGACGGCCAATTTTATCGATGATCATAAAGGCTAGACAGGTGAAAAGAAAGTTTGTCCCGGCAATGATGATGGAGACCGCAGTCGGGTTGTCAAATCCTACAGACTGAAACAGCGTTCCCGAATAGTACATAAGGGCGTTCCATCCACTGAACTGTTGGAATAATTGGAGCGCAACAACAATGGATAGAGCACGGCGGTTCGATGCGTGTACAAATAGCTCCTTGAGATTATGCCGAAACGTGATAATGGCACCACGAAAGCGAGCCATCGGTGACGCCCTGCCCATCGTGTTGGCCGTTACCGCAGGTGTAGGGATATCGCTGGCAATTTCTGCAATTTTTTCGGTTAGTTGTCTATCATCAGCGCCAGAGTACACACGAGAGAGGACCCGGCGTGCCTGGTCCTTCTTGCCTCTCAAGATTAGGTAGCGAGGCGTTTCAGGCATAAAGACAAACAATACCATTTGGATCACAGACGGCACAAGTGAGAGTCCAACCAGAATGCGCCAACCATTCTTCACTTTAGACAACCCAAAGCCAATCGCGTAGGCAATGAGCTGGCCTAGCGTGATGGCAAGAACGTTGAGCACCACGAGTCGGCCGCGGAAGCGCGTAGGTGCAATCTCAGACAGATACATTGGGGCAACTAAAGACGCTAAGCCAACACCAAATCCCATGACGAACCTGCCGATAATCATCGTCCACAGCGTATGGGCAGCCGTTTGCATGATGCCACCAACAATGAACATGACGTTGGCAAATGTGATGACCCACTTACGGCCAAAAGTGTCTGCCAAGCCGCCGCCAACGCAGGCGGTGATAAACGCACCGAGAGAAGTGGCCGCAGTGATGAACTCCTTGTCGCCAGAGCTCAGGAACGACCCGAGGTCGTCCTTGATGACGACGAGGGCGCCGGAAATGTACCCGGTATCGTAGCCAAACATGAATCCAGAAAATGAAGTCAACGCAGCTAGCAAAAACACCATGGCCGAAGGCTTGAGCGACTCGATAGAGTTGTTCAGGGCAAGATCAGCGGAGGTACCCGTTGTAGAGTCTTCGGAGTAGTCTGGAAAGCTACTGGAGAAGGCAGCAGAGCTGGTGGCCGTAGGCATCTTGTGGAATGAGTTTGTGCGCGAGGAGGCATCCAAGCGACGTGGACGTTCCGACATCGCGTGGTTGCGAGCGGATCAGAAACTGGGGCAGAGTGAAATTATGCTGGCAAAGATCTGCACTGGTTGCAGGCAAAGGTTAAGGGGACGCGGCCCAGCCAAGCGCTGGTGCGGTGGGAGGTTTGGATGCGAAAGCGGGGTAGTCGCGAAGGATGGGGGCAGGGGGGGCATAGTAAAAAAAGCCTGAGCTAATACTGCAGTTGTTTGGCACAGCGCTCAGGGACCTTGCGAGAGAATCACGGTAGCAGATTTTGCAGCTGTGCTTATCAATTTCTCAATGTATAAAATTCTAAGATCCACTGCCGGCATTTGGATGAACTTTAAGCGAACTGTCGATCGGACCCGCTGGCGAAAAGATACGCCGTATTCGATTATGTCCTGGATCACGCTGTGGAGAGCCTGCAAGTCCAACCAGAAACTACAACCTTTGCTGCGCGGACTTGGACCCATTATGAAGACGTCCACCCGTGGCGGTGCAAAACCTGTGCGATGAAAAACAAATACGTCAAACGTGCTTGAGCGAATGGGATTGCTATCGCGTCCCCGCCAAACTGCCTGAATTTATGCAAGCTTAGTGGTGCATGGTCCGTTGTTACTCTGAAACCGGCCGTGTCACATCCGAATGGGAGCTCGACCGCGCGCGCGCTGTATCAGGGCAGCGGCGCGCGCTTGGAGCGCGTAGCCCGGGAGATGATCGCCTTGCCCCGACGCAGGCACTGCCCTACTGCATCCCACTCCCAAGCCAGAAAACAGAGAAGCCACAGAGCATAAGCTCTGGCGACCCGCGTTCCCGCGTCGTTATTTAGATACTCGAACTACATCTCCCAACGCTCGCTCCGTGCACAGACCCCCGACAACGAGACGAAGCGATGGCGGAGTCTCGCCAGGCACTAGTCACCTGGGTCAATGACCTGCTCCAGCTGCAGATCTCCAAGCTGGACCAGCTGGGTACCGGGGCGGCCTACTGCCAGATAATGGACTCTATATACCTGGACGTGCCCATGGCCAAGGTCAAGTTCGACGCCAAGGCCGAATACGAGTTCCAGCACAACTTCAAGATTCTGCAAACAGTCTTCACCAGGCACCAGATTGACCGCACATTCGACACGCAGCGGCTCATAAAGTGCCGGCTCCAGGACAACCTTGACTTTGTCCAGTGGATGCACCGGTTCTGGCAAGACAACTTCCCTCGCCACGCCTACGATCCCATCGCACGGCGAGCAGGGCGCCAGATGGCGGGGTCTGACTCGGCCGCGGGCGCTGGAACCCCGGCTGCGGCGCCCTCCCGTGCATCTGTTTCGCGGGCCTCGGTTTCGCGGGCCTCGGTGTCGCGCAACAGCACTAGGCGACCCGGCCTGGCCGACGTGCCCGGGCCTCGCGCCGGCGGCGGCACCGGCGCGAGTGCAAGTACAGGCGGCCGCGCGGGCGTG
>JAKTUW010000139.1:0-13754 GCA_030556915.1 Wickerhamiella qilinensis
TTGCCGAGCCAGCCGAGCCGGCCGAGCCAGCCGACACGGTGCGCGCGTCCGCCTCCACAGGCGCACCTGGCGTGGGCGCGCCCGCCAGCGGGCCTGCCGCCGCTGGTGCTAACCCGCCCAGCCTCGGCAAGCCCCGAGCGGGCCTGATCTCGCCGACCGCGGCAGCGGGTACCCCGCGCCGCCGCACGCTCAACTTCCGCCCGCTCCCCGTCACGGGCTCACAGCTCGTTGCCGGCTCGCCCACGCCCGGCGCCGCCGTCACCTCGCCGCCGGGGCCGACCTCGCCCGGCTCGGAAGCAGGCACGCCGCTGCGCGAGCCGCCGAGTCCGGCGGGCAGCCAGGATGCAAGCCGGCACTCGAGCCCAGGTATGCACGCTGGACTCGGCTCTGCGGCCAAGCCCGGGGCGCCAGGCGCGCCCAAGGCGCGGGCCGGCTCCGCGCAAGGCACCCCGAGCCTGAGCCAAACCGAGGGCCTCGACCGCGTGGGCAGCTACATGACGCAGCTGGCCGCCAAAGAGGCCCGCGTGGTCGAGCTCCGCGAGCAGCTGCGCGTCCTGCAGCTGGACCTCGAGGCGGCCGAGGACGACGTGAAGAAGCTGCGCAAGGCCGGCAAGGACCTGGCGCTCTTTGTTGACCAGGGTGCTGGCGCACAGACCGGCGCGTCGCCGCTGCAGCGTGCGTCGACGACCGAGCTTCAGCACGGGGCGCTGGCCCGCTCCCTCTCGCGCTCGCCCTCGCCAAAGCGCCTTGGCCCGCAGCCAGGCGGCGTCGGTGGCGGGTCGAGGAGCCAGGACCAGGCGGGCAGCGGGTCTGCCCCGCTCCGCCGCCTACAGAGCTCGGCCGCCAGCGGGAAGGACGATCTCATGGTGCGCGGCCGCCGCATGGTAGAGGAGGTGGGGACCCAGTTCTGGAGCTTCGTCGAGGACGTCCGTACTGCGGCAATGGGCGACGAACAGGAACCTGGCAATGGAGCCGGGGCCGAGATAGAGCCCAGGGACAAGAGCGACCCGCGCGGCCGGGGCCTGAAAAAGAAACCCAGCGTCGCCGATATCGCCAACGGGCTGCGGCGGCTCTCTCCGGAGCGCAGGCGCCGGGCGCACCAGCAGCAGGCGCCCGCGTCGAGCCACACAGACATTCCTTACGTCTAAATGGCAAGAGCTTTCGCCGCCAAAGGTGCGCTGCGCCTGCGTCCTCTGCGATGCGATGGCTCCTACATGTCGCTCTTGCCTACCGCGGTTCCGCTACACAGTGCCTGAGTGGCGTGGCTGACCGTTTATTACATATCATAGCTTCTGAGCAGTATTTATTCATCCAATTTTAACCACGAGCCGCGGGCGCTCCTCTAGTTATGGCCGGCCAGGCGCCCGCGCGCGTACACACTGCTGACGCAGATTTTCGCCGCAAAAGCCCTACCAGCCGCAAGTGTCGTAAGATGTCCGCATTGAAATGTGGGGATACGGCTTGACGGTTCTGTTTGGCGGTTCTGTTTGGCGGTTCTGTTTGGCGGTTCTGCTTGGCTGTTCCGCTGTAGCGAGCTTGTGTTGCGGTCGCTATTTTTGCAGCGGTTGCGCCGCCGTAGTTGCCCCGCTGATGAGGCAGACTTCACCGGCTGCACGCTTTCCCGCTTGCATGTTATGCGGCAAGGGTGCTGTCGCGTAAGTGCGCGCGCAGCGCAGTGTATGCACGAGCTGCTGGGGAAACATTTTCATGTTTTTCAGAGGCACGCCGGCACAAAGATGGTGGCAATACCATTTCTACGGTACAAAAGGACTCTTATGGCCGAAAGCAACCCGACCGATTCCAGCACGGCTATAGTTTTGGGATACATTCTCTTGTGGGGCCCCCTGGTCGCGGTATCTCTCCAGCCCCACTGGCCTAGACCAGACTGGCCCACGCGCGTAATCGGGACCCTGCTTCCTAGCCCTATCAGGCGCTGCTGCGGTTGGGATTCCCCGCGGTCGGCCTCGGGCTATCGCCCGTCAAGCCGAGAACTTGAAACAGACAAGCGAATTACCCGCATCTGTGTTTCAGTCCCACGAAGTAAAAGCTGATGTTATTGATTTAGGCGATACTTTTATAGTTCGCGCGCAGCGTTAAGGCCCCATTCGCACTGGCCATGCACTTGCTGAGCCTGGCGCAGCGCGTGCAGCAAGTTGCAGGTCAGGCATAATCATCAGTGCTTGTCTTTCCGCGCGGCGTCGGCACCCTCATACAATATGGACACCTGGCGATTGATTTTTGCGCTCTCGGCGCCGATCCTAGCATCGCAAGCCCTGGCTTTAGATACGCGCGAAACAAACCGCGCTGCGGGCCCTGACCTCAAACTAGCGTTCGCGCCCAGGGTCGGCGGCCCTCGTCACCGTATTGGGCAGGTCAGAGCTGTGGAAGCGCTCCCGAGCTAAATCTCATGAATTCATAGCCTCGTGACTAGCATGTATGTTTGATGGCTAGGTTTGTCGTGTAAGTGTCTATTCAAGTTGACGTGCGCGTACGCTGGCATTCTTTTCGTGTATCAGTCGGTCCGCTGATACGTTGCCCTGCATGCCCTTGTCGGGAATGTGACCATCAGCAGACCCCCACATACAGCACTTTTACGATGAATTGAATAAACTATATACCTTTGCAACGAGCTCAATAATCACTATTAAACGTAAAAACTCCAGTGTTCTATGGCGGCCGCTTCCTTGTGGCTTTCTGCTGGTTGGTGATACATCTTAATCTTGTAGTCATGAACAGTCGAACTGCCAGGCTACACAGGATGCGTAGAAATTGAGGTTTTGCCGTTTCAAATAAGGGTAGCTCCACAATATGCTGATCCGACCCACATGCTTCGGCCATGTGTCCCGGTCAATAATGGTCAACCTGATTCTCGTCACCAAAATGATTCGAGTATCCGCATACAGGCATTTGTCCGAATAATCCAGTATTATTATATCAATGGTTATAGAATCCTACATCGCCAAAGCATAGTTCTCTAATTATTCCTGATGGAATCGTAGCCTCTGAAGTAGTCTGTTGCGTTCGTCATATACGGGCTGAAACATTAGATTCTAGATTTTGTGGAGCAAGCAACAACTAAGATGTGGACTGATTCATGTAATAACCTGTTTCACCATTCAAGCGTGTGCCAGTAATGCCTATATAAGACGGCCCCAGCTCTGGTCTCTTCATCACGAACACACACCTGATCCTGAATACTATGCGCTACTCTACTCTTCTGACGACTTTCGCCTACCTGTCCGCTTCTATGGCTGCTGCGGTTGACCCTGCTGTACAGCAAACTGCTCTTGATGCCGCTGCTGCCGTTTCCCAGGAAATTCAAGTTCCCGAAGACGTGGACAAGCGTGGCCTGGGCGTCGTTACGCATGTCCTCGAGTGGAAGAAGTGGCTCTGGTCATCTACTCTGGCCCAGAAGGGCATCTGCTCGACCTGCGGCAGCAATTCCTGCTCTCCTATCGGCGGAGGCGGCTCGCCTGGCGGTGGCTCGCCTGGCGGCTGCTCGGGCGGTAGCTGCTCTGGTGGCTCTCCTCCCGGAGGTAGCTCGCCTGGCGGTTGTTCGGGTGGCAGCTGCTCTGGAGGTAAACCAAATGGCGGTAGTGGTAGTGGTAGTGGTAGCGGCTCCGGCTCCGGCTCCGGCTCTGGCTCTGGCTCTGGCTGGCAGTGCGGTGTTTGTGGAGCAAAGGTGCCTTCTACATGCCAAACCTGCTCTTAAGCTATGGTCTCGAGGTTGCTACCCGCCGGTCGAGTCCTCGGAACACGAACAGTACACGTAGTGTGACTCCTGGCTTTCCAATTATACGCAATCGAACAGTAGATGAGAAATTTGAAGTATACGTAAATTTCGAACCGATTTTCGAGAACTCGGCAAGAGCTAAGCTAGCCAAAATTTCAGATTCCAGATTCCGGAGCACGGATCCCGAATCCTGGACTTGACAGGCTTGCTTTTTCTTACATGTGTTTATAAATTATGGGATAGGTCAGATCTCGGCCATTTGCTCAAACAAGGTGGAAATGGACTCGCCATTATGGTTGCGCCGGATGCACTCTGCGAGAATGCCGGACACATCGATGACATGCAGCTTTGGTGTGGTCTTTGTGAGCGGATACGTGTTAGTGACAACAATGTGGTCAACGTACGGGCAATCGCTTAGCGCCTCTAGCGAACCTTCACTAAAGACGCCGTGCGTGGCCACAATGTAAACGTCCTTGGCACCACAGCTGAGGCGGCAATGCTCCGCAGCAGCGATATAGGAATCGGGGCGGTCAATCATATCGTCCAAAATGATGGCAGTGCGGCCCTGCACGTCGCCAACAAGAGCAATGACCTGCTCCTTGCTATAGTCGATCTCTTCGTCGTCTGACTCGTTGGCATCCATAGAGCCACCTAGAGCCGCGCCAGCAGGAGCAACTTCCGTGGACTCTTCTTCTGTATCCACGGGGCGCTCGTCCTCCTGTGCTACTACGTGACCCCCCAGGACTCGGGCAATATGAATGTTGTTTCTCTGGTCGCTAAGCGCACCGCGCACCGCGGCTTCCGACGCAAACTCGACACGGTTGGCGTCCTCCTCGATTTCACCGAACGTGCTGATCGACGCCGCCATCGGGTCTTCCTCGTCGCTTTCAATGTGCAGCTTGTTGCTCTGGGGGTAGACGTCCCGGAGCGCCTTGTTCTTGACCCGGCGGCGGTCTGTGTGGATCATGGCAAAGTTGACTTTCAGCGCGTCGGCCAGATTCGTGACCCGCTTCGTACCGCCCGGATTCTTCGAGACAATGACGGCGTTGCGGTAGTCGGGGACGTTCTGTTTGATCCACCGCGCTAAGGTGGGGCTGGCGCTCAGGTTGTCGACGGGCTTGGAGAAAAAGCCCTGCATCTGCGAGGCATGCAGATCCATGGTGATAACATGGTCTGCACCGGCATTTGTTATGAGATTGGCCAGCATGCGGGCCGTGATGGCGCCGCGGTGCTTCTTCATCTTGGAGTGCTTGGAGTAGGGGAACATCGGAATGACGCAGGTGATTTTCGACGCGGATCCACCGCGGCACCCCGAAATTAGAATGAGCAGCTCCATTATGCGATCATTGACCAGGTCCGCATTGCCCATGACGATAATTGCGTGGGTATCGCGCACGGAGACGCCGATGTCGCAGCCCGTCTCGCCGTTGGCAAACTTTGAGATTTTGACCGGAGCCGGCTCGGTCCCCAAGCGGTCGGCTATGAGCTTTCCGAGCTCCGGATGGCTGGAACCAATGAACAGCTGGCTCTTTCTCATTTGCAGACTTGTTTCACCTGTTCGTGGCTAAGGAAAAAATGTTAGCTAATGCCATAGTTTTCTAGCACTTTGGTCACGTGAGGCAGGAGCCGGTAGAGCGCGCTGGAGACCAGTGCCAATCGGAAACCCCTGGCATTTGAAGTCGCCGTGAGAGTAAACGCAAATTACCAGGGTGGCTGCATGTAGAAAATGCAGTTGCTTCTTGCAATGCTGTCATTTCTTATCTCATTGACTACCACACGCGTTGTGGAGTGAGGCAATGCAGCTTCATGGACCTGCAGCCAGCTTGCATAATTTTGTCAGCTCTGCCGGCTAAGAGCTGGCAGCGAACTGCTCATAACTACCTGCAACGACCTGACGAACGCTTCGTGGTAGCACATTTGTTGGACAAAGATTCGTGGACTGGGCAAATACATGGCCGAAGCGAGTCGAGCGGCGAAGAAGCGCCGCACGTCGCAGTCGCCGCCGCCGCCGGCGGCCGCCAAGCCGCAGCTCGACGTACCGTCTGCGTTCAAAACCAAGCGGAACACTATGCTGATCAAGGTGCTCAAGGACCCCCAGAAGGAAATCAGTATCAACGAGGAAATTTCAAAGGGGGCCAAATACGTTATTGATGGTCCGACGCGCACGGTGCCGCCGTACTATTACACCTATCTCACCTTCACTAAGGAGCGCTGGCGCGGCCGCACGCTGCTGGATGTCTTCACGGCAGAATTTCGAGACAAGGAGGCCGCGTTCTACAAAAAGTCGATCGAAGAGGGCCTGGTGAGCGTCAACGACAAGCCGGCGACGATTGACCAGCGGCTGAAAAACGGCGATCTGATCACGCACCGCACGCACAAGCACGAGCAGCCCGTCACCTCGCGGCCGATCAGGGTTGTGTACGAGGACGACGACATGGTAGTCATCGACAAGCCGTCGGGCCTGCCTGCGCACCCGACCGGCCGGTTCAAGTTCAACACCGTCGTCAGCATCCTCAAGTACGAGCACGGCCTGGTCTGCCACCCGTGCAACCGCCTCGACCGCCTGACGTCCGGCCTGATGTTTCTGGCCAAAAACCCAAAGTTTGCCGACCGCATTGGCCAGCAGATTCGCGACCGCGAGGTGCGCAAAGAGTATCTGGCCAAGGTGGTCGGCGAGTTCCCCGGCCCCGGCGAGGTTGTCGTCACAGAGCCCATCAGCACCAAAAACCCGCGCGTGGCGCTCAACATGGTGGACTACTCCGAGACGGGGAAGGAGAGCAAAACGGTGTTCCAGCGAGTGTCGTACGACGGCGCCACGAGCATTGTCAAGTGCCGGCCGCTGACGGGCCGCACGCACCAGATCCGCGTGCACCTCCAGTTTCTGGGGCACCCCATTGCAAACGACCCCATCTACTCGAACCCAGCCATCTGGGGCGCCGCGCTCGGCAAGGGCGGCGCCGCCGACCCGGACGAGATTTCTGAGAAGCTGGACGCAATCGGCAAAACGACGCCGGCGCGCAGCTGGGCGGACGCCTCGCCCGGCGAGCAGTTGAGCGGAGAGCACTGCGACGTGTGCGAGACCCCGCTGTACACGAGCCCGGGGCCCAACGACTTGGACCTGTGGCTGCACGCGCTGAAGTACGCGGCGGCCGACGGCAGCTGGTCGTTTGAGACACCCGTCCCGGACTGGGTCCTCGCCGTGCACATGCCCTTCATGCGCATCGCGCTGGCCGAGGCCAACAAGGCTAGCATGCTGGACGGACAGTTCCGCGTAGGGTGCGTCCTGGCCAAGGATGGCAAGGTGCTGGAGACAGGCTTTACGCGCGAGCTTGAGGGCAACACGCATGCCGAGCAGAACGCCCTGACAAAGTATCGTGCCAAGCACGGCGAGGTCCCGCCAGGCACGGTTCTCTACACGACAATGGAGCCGTGCAACTTTCGCCTGAGCGGCAACCTTCCGTGCGTCGACCGCATTCTAGAAACGCCAATCAAAACGGTTTTTACGGGCGTAGTGGAGCCAGACACCTTTGTCAAAGACAACGACGGGCGGGCTAAGCTGGAGGCTGCGGGCGTCAACTATATCCATCTCCCCGGCGTTGAGGAGGAGGCGCTTGAGATTGCCACGCGCGGCCATTCAGACGCGCCAGCGGGCGCAGGCGCGGTTCCGGGTGAGGCTAACGGAGGCGCTAACGGAGGCGCTAATGGAGGCGCTAACGGAGGCGCTAATGGAGATGCTAACGGAGGCGCTAATGGAGGCGCGCCAGCATCGCCAGCAGCACCTGCCCGGCCGGCCGAAGCTAGCGCTGGTGCTGCGGCAGCGGTGGCGGCGGCGGCGACGGCGACGGCTGACCCGGAGTTGGTGAAGCCCGAGAGACGCTAGCACTACTGTTTATATATACATATATACATATATACACGTTTTAACGCACTTATGATGAGACGATATAATTCTCAGGCATCTCAACTGCAGCTCATAACTAAAACTCGCTATTGGCCGCGCCAGGCAACGAGCGATCCAGGGCACGCCGGCCGTTGCCAGGTCGTTGGCGTGCACTACCCCCTTTCAGGCGCTCCGGCCAGCTCCCTCACCCGAGCTTACCCGCTAGCGGGCTGGATCGCTGCATGCCCAACCCTGCCTGTCAGCTCGTAAAACCGGTCCCAAGTAAAGCCCAGCCCCAAAGCGTGAGGCATAATCGCTCGGCGTCTCCTAATTGCCAGTTAAGCTTCCTGAACAAAAGTGGGGCGCAATGTCGAGGCACCTGACGGAAGCCGCGGCGTCGACGTTCCGCGCAGCGCTGGAAAAGTACGAGGCCAAGAAGTACAAGGAGGCTCTGGTGGATCTCGATGGCATTCTGAAAAAGCAGCCCGAGCAGTCCGAGGCGCTGGCCCTCAAGGGCCTGGTGATGCACCAAACAAAGCGGCCCGAGGAGGCGCAGGAACTCATCGACCGTGTCCAGCGGGCCAGCGCGCCCGGGCCGGCGGCGCTGCACATCCTGGGCACCTACTATAAACTGCTGAAAAATTACCCCGAGGCGTACAAAACGCTGCTGGCAAGCTCGCGCGTGTCGGAGGGCGCCAGCCAGAGCCTCGATCAGGACCTCGCCATGCTCGCGATGCACGAGCGCCAGTTCGGCGTCCTTGTCGAGGTTCGGCGGCGCGACCTGAACGCCAGGCCCACCGTGCATATGGCCTGGCTGGGGCTGGCGGTGGCCCAGCACCTGAACAAGGACTACGCCGGCGCAGAAAAAACGCTTGGTTTGTATGAGCAGCTAATTGCAAATGAAAAGGTTCTGCCAAAGCAGACGCCCCAGCAGCTGCAGACCCGCAAGATCGACGCCTCGGAGACCTACATGTACAAAAACCAGGTGATTTTCGAAAGTGGCAACGTGCAGCGCGCACTGGACAACCTTGCCGTGATCGAGCCCAAGATCCTCGACAAGCTCGCGTGGCAGGAGGCCAAGGCGAAATATCTGCGGCTGCTGGGCAAGACCAAAGAGGCCCTGGCGGCGTACAAGGTCCTGATCCAGCGGAACCCGAACGACCTCGACTACTATCTGGAGGTCGAAAAACTGTCCGGTGCCGACGCGTCTTCCGACAAGCTGCGTGATATGTACGCATCGTATCGCCAGACCTTCCCTAAAGCGGAGGCGCCGAAATCGCGGCCACTCGACTTTTTGGACGGTGCCGAGCTGGAAGACTACCTTGTTGACTATATCACGGACAAGATCAAGCGCGGAGTGCCCAACACAATTGCCCTGATCAAGCATCTCTACAACACCCGGTCTGACATTGTAACGCAAGCTGTGAGCAGACTGTCCATGCCTCCCGCGTCCGAGCCGAGCCAGGTCGTGGCGTTTCTCCTGTTCCAAGCACTGCACCAGTCTTTCTTAGGTCTCCACCGTTTGGCCACAAAGACCATTGACAGCGCATTGGCGCACTCGCCCACGGTGCTCGAGCTATACCTGGCCAAGGCCAAGATTTTACGACGCCAGGGCAACTTTGCCGCTGCTGTGCCCGTGTTGGAGGAGGCAGCCAATCTTGATAAGGGCGATCGCTACCTGAACACAAAGGCTGCCAAGGCAGCGCTATTGGCCGACGACACGGCAAAGGGTGTTGAAATTGCGGCGGTATTCCCGCTGGCTGGAAAACACACCACGGATGCCATGAAGTATATGCGCGAACTCCAGGCCGTCAACTTTTTGACAAACCTGGCGGGCGCCTACCATCGGACAGGTGACCACGGGATGGCGCTCAAATATTCTCTTGCCGTGGTAAATAGTTTTCGCGAGTACTGGCTAGACCAGTATGACTTCCACTATTACGGACCACGCCGAGGCACCCTGCGGGCGTACCTTCAGCTCGTGGACTGGGAGGACCACCTCTACGAGCTCCCGCGCTACGAGCAAGCAGCTACCATTGCGATCTCCGAGTACATTGCTCTAGCTAGGAATGAACCTGATGGCGTCACCGACGAGGAGCGAACCAAGCTCAAAAAGGCGCGGGCCAAGCAGGCACAGAAGCTTGCCGAGCAGCCCGTGCCGGAACCCAAGGAGGGCGAGGCTCCTGATGTGCCCGACGACGACCCCTTTGGCGCCCGTTTGCTAGAGACGAAAGATCCGCTCAGTGCTGCGGCCGCCGTGTGGGAGCCTCTCAGCAAGGCGCGGCCCAATTCGCCCACGGTAGCCGCACTAGGGTTTTCCATCTATCTGGCTCAAAAGAAGTATTTGCTGGCTGTCCAGATGATCAAGAAGGCGCGCGACTTTGGCGCGAGTCCGGCTTGGGTCGCAGCGGCGGCCGTCGAAGCCCGCAGCCAGCTGGAAAAGGACGAGGGGGCACCTGTCGCCGTGCGCACGCTTCAGCTCAAAGTGTTGCCAACCATTGCCACGCAAGGCGACATCTCCAGTGCTGATCTCGTACAATATGCCGATGAATACGTCGACGACAGCCTCCTGTGGGCTCGCACGCGACTGCGGCTGGGCAACTCGAGCAGCGTAGAGCAGCGCTTGGGTGAGACGGCAGCGCGGGATATCAAGACGGCCCGCGAGGCGGTTGTGCTGCTGCGGCGGCACGGCCTGGGCCGGGAGTTTGCCGCGGCCGTCAAGGCCGAGTGGCCCGATGCATCGTTTGTGTAATGTTTCTGGCGTAAATGTTGTATACTAAATAAAAGGGCCTACGTGTTCGGGAAAGGCCTGCCAAGGCGGTGTGTTTCTTGGTCGGGCCGACGGTGCCAGACGGCTCGCGGCGGCAGCCCGCGGTTTGAGCTTACAGCTTGCCGATCTTCTCGACAATCTTCTTGTGCAGGGCCGCGAGCTTCTCTTTGTCGGCGGCGTCCTCCGGCTGGGGCCAGCCCACGCCCAGGCCGGTCTCGAGATCCCGCTTCGGGATCAGATGCACATGCACGTGCGGAACCACCTGGTGGGCGATGGTGCCGTTGTTTTGGAGGATGTTGTAGCCCTCGCCATCGAGGCCCTTGATGTCCAGTCCCGAGGCAATGGCCACTTTCTTGGCCACGGGCAGCAAGTCGTGCAGATACTCGTCGGGGATGTCGTGGAGCTTTTCGCCGTGGAACTTGGGAATGACCAGTGCGTGGCCCGCGGCGGTCGGGCCGATATCGAGAAATGCGTACGCTTTTGCTGTCTCGGCCAGCTTGAACGAGGGGATCTCGCCGCGGATGATTTTGCAGAAAAGGCAGCTCGGCGACAGGCTCATTGCGGGGTTGAGAAGAGTGCTGGGCCCCGAACGACGCACTCACTAAGCTGGGCGGATCGGAGTCCGCAGGCAGCGCAGGCACAAGCGCCCGCCGCCGGGGCTCGGCGGTATCTTGCTATAAATACTATGTTTACACAAATGAATATCGTCAGCGAAGATTTAAACTGGCCGCAGGTCCTTAACACAAGTCTCAACGCCCAGAAAAGCATGCTGCTATTTGACTGTTGAGCGGCTGCCAGCTCCAGCCGGCTCCCGCGGCGGCCTATCAGCACGTGACCGGCAGACGGGCCTTGACGCTGGCGCTACTACAGCCGGCACTGTACTGCCTGTGCTCTGCTGTGCACTAGCACTCAAAGCCCCCTGCGGATGCTTGTACATGACGATGCATATTCAAATTAGGAAAATCCATACGTAATCACAAATACAGTAAATGCGGGTGCCCGGCATTGCCGCGGCCTCACGCATTGATCCAGGACGTCATTTGCCGAGCGCCCATCCGCGAGGCGAATTTTAAAGACTGTGTCCCCATGGGGAAGTAGCTGATTGTGTACCAGAGCGCAGCAATAATCTGCAGGATGACAGCCAGCAGCGTGAGGATCGTTGACCGGAAGCCCAGGCTGAACACGAGCGTTAGAACGATCGAGCCGAAGTAAGTGATCGTGAACACGATGCGCTGCGGCGACACAAGATGCACGAGAAAGTTCAAAGGGCCCTGGAGGACGCCAAATGAGATAATAAATAGTAGCGACGCCAGCGACCAGATCGTGGCGAACTTGCGGGGCTTGAGCGCGAGCACGGGCAGCAGGAGGAAGCACAGCACAAACAGCAGGGTGGCGCCGCCCAGGCACACGCCAAACACAATGAGCCGGTCCCACCGCGACAGTTGGAACCAGCCGGGCTCTTCAATGGGCTCGTCGTCCGGCCGCTCCGATGTGGGCAGCCGCAGGTTCGACCCCGAACTGAAAGGGTTGAGCCCCCGCAGCCCCGAGAAAAAGGACGACGTTTCGTCGGCTGCCGATCGCGAAATGATGCTTGCCGAGTTACGCCAACTCGAAAGCTGCGCTCGGAAGGCGTTCTCGGACATTGTTTTTGCAAGCAGGTACGCCGCAGGATGTTTTGCTTTTTGCCAGCGCCGCCGGGAGGATTATTCATTCGGCTGCGCCGGCGAGGCTGCCCACCAGCCGGAGGCGAGTGAGCCTGCGCCCCTCGACGCGGAAGCGACCTTTACGACTTTCCAAATTACTTTTGTACTGGGCTCGAGCAAGTTGCGCTGAACGTAATAGGTCCTCTTAGAAATTTGCGATCTCCGTATTGCGGCGGTCGGGCATGGGCCCCGAGCGATATCGTGGCTAAGCCGCGTCACCGGGCACTGAGCGTTACGGTGGTCACCGCGCTCCGGGCGAGCAGGGCACCGAAAGGTGCAGAGGGCTAATGCGTGCACAAACCTTTGTAAAGACTGTATTGCCCAGAGAGTAACCCAGCTAATTCTGGTCGATGGCACTACTAGGGCTATATGCTGTTTGGGCAGGTATCTTGACGTAACGTCCTGGCCGCATATAGGGCACGGGCTGCTGAGGAGACGCACTGTGACGCACAGGATGCGTTTGGAGACTGTGCTCGGGAGCGTGTTCTAGACACTGGTGGGGACCGGGGCGTGCATGTGAGCTCCCCCCACCGCTGCTGGTGGTGGTGGTGGTGGTGCAGTGGGCATGGCCGTTCTCTTTTCTGGGGGTGATAAGCATTGATTGCGGCGTAGCATAGCCGCCAGCGAGGGAGCGCGACCTTCATTTAGAGTTGGCAGAAAGCATTTCAGGTGCGTTGCATGGCACCGCAGACTGAAGACCTGCGGACTTGAGTAGCTGTAGCTGTAGCTGTAGCTGTAGCTGGGCCGCATCTTATCGCTCCACCATCATAATCCGTGGAGGCGGTGGTAATTATTTGCCGAGAAGCACGTCCTCCCCACAGCGCCACGACGTTGAATGCCAAAGTCGTGTACAGGGTAAGGCGGACGCGCGAGGCCCGAGAATCGAAACAAATGCGAGTTGCTTTGGAACCTTTAAGGGACCGGCCCATACGGCCAATCACTAGGCTATCGTACCCCTCCATTAGCGCCGGCCCACCAGAAATCGGCCTTGCCAGGAGGTTGCTGGATCGGCTGTTAGCATGCACTTCCTTTATCTGCGGGAGGAGGAGGTCCAGTCTAGACGCGGATTGGCACGTGACCTGCACGAACCGCTGCGACCCTTGCCGCATCGGAGGCGGTTTTTTGTGGGGTACGGAGCATATGCTCGCTCTGGAACGCCCCCCCTCATCTCCCCTCCCCGCGTATCAGGGTCAGTGTGGGCGGACCCAACTGCTCCTTCCGTATCCCAGCCTGACAATTTAGCCACCCGCCAGATCCGCGGCGTGATCCTTTATCGCTTGGCACCACCGGGCGTTCCCTCCCCAGCAGGCCAGTTCGCAGACCGGCGCCACCAGCGCTCGTATCGCCTCCCCCCTCCCTATCGCTCCCGGCCCGTGCCCGCCTCAACGGCCCCGCCCCCAGCGATCCTAGGTTTATATCCCGCCCACCGCTTCTTTGAGTCACCTGGCCTCCTAACTACCACTCCGGCTGCGCCAATTGCTCCCTTTGTTCCGCACCCGCACGCACATGAGCCTGTTCTACGGACAGCCGCAGTTCGACACGGCCGTGGAAAGCCCCGGCAGCGACGACGGCGACCAATTGCCTGGCCAGTGGCCCGGGCCGCGCGGGTCCGCCTATTGCTGGCCACCTGGTTGACGTTCGCGACTACGTGCAAGTATCTTCGCCCAA
>JAKTUW010000140.1:0-13460 GCA_030556915.1 Wickerhamiella qilinensis
ACCACGCATGTCGCGGGTCCGAACACTTTCAAGGAATGGAATGAACATCATGACTTGTATTATGATCCGGCACAAGCGGGGCATATTCATGAGGAATGTTGGTTCAACAACCAGTCCAAGTAATCAGTGATGCAGGGTGCCCTTTCAACCAGAAGACTCACCAAACTCATTGAGACCAGAGCTGTCTACAGCAGATCTCCATGGTGGTTGCACGCAGTCATCCGGTCTGGAGACTTCTGCTATTCCATTGCCCACGTGCAGACATGCGCCAGGTTACAAGGTATCAAGGAATGAAGATGAAGATAGCTCGTTCCCTATCACACCAGACATTACCTGACAGAGCCCTGCTATGCACATGGTAACATTCCCACTCTCTTTCCTCCACAGGTAAGTAGTACTTTACAGTAGTCCAGCGTTTGTCACTTACATATTCGAGTACGTATATCTCGAAAGCATTCATACGATGGGCCCACTGTGAGACTTGATTAAAGTGAGGGTCATGCTACGCTCTCGCACCCCCACCCGGTCCAAAACGTCTTATCTAAAGTGTCCGCAAGATAGGGACATTCTCATCCCCGAATAACGGATAATATTCGTTGCTGCGGTGCAGCCAATGCTGGATTGCCATACAAGTGCTTGAATGGGCAGGTACAGGGTCGGGAAACCGTTCGCACAGCACCTGCACCTGTAGTACACGGCTGACCGAGCTGAGAATACATGAGGCTACATGAGGCCCGCAAAGCTGCATGTGGCATTTGTGGCTACATGTGGGCCATAACTGCTGTCTCGCTTCTTTTCTGTGCGACTGCAGGTGCAGGACCGCACGTCTCGACTGAGCGCGTTACGTAATGACGGGCTCCCTGCTGCATACCTCAGAACGGAAACAACGAAGTAGGATGCGGGCAAAACACGGCAGGCAACAGCTAGTTAATACTGCTTCTCGGAAGTGGTTTTTTACCCCGAGGCGGCTCTCGGCATCTCTGCTTAATTAAGAATGATTTCCACTGTCTTTTCGACCCGTTGTGGCCAGAGGTGGCGCCTATCTGAGTTCGCCCTGTTACCCGTTTGGGGGCTGGCCTGCACACCTGAAACGCTTCGCTAGACCCCCCGCGCTGCTGTCGCGAGTCTCATGCAGGTGCCTGCAGTGTGCAGCGGGTCAGGTCCCTAGGTCTTACCGTCCGAGTAGGTGTCATATGCTTAAAACTGGAGCTATCCCCGCACCACAGAGTGTGTTCCACTCTGGCAGTGCCTATCCACGTTGGCCTTATGTCTTGTGCCCGATCACCGCCTGCGCGCGCCGGCCTTCTTGCCCACGTGCAGGTGCCCCCTGCGCTCGAGACCCGCCGCGAGCCTGCTGCCGGGCATGCTCGCGGCGCCGCCGAAACAGATACTGCGGATGAGGGGGCTTCTTCTCATCTAGACACTTGGTCCTTCTCCATTGTGCCCGAAACCAACGAACCGGATCCTGCCTGCCGAGTCCAGTCCCTGCGACTATCTCCTACAGCCCACGCCATCCACGGACATATCCCTGTTGAGACCCCTGTTCAGACCCCTGTTCCCACGTCTCCGGCCGGCCTGATGAGCACGCGTCGAAAGTTTCTCGCTCACTTTGGCGCGGCAGTACAGTCGCCGTCTAGCGAGAGCTTGTATCAACTCGACGCAGCGCGCTTTGAGGACGTGCCTGCCGATCCGCCAGCGTTCCCCAACCTGCCTAATGGCTCGGACAAGCCGACGCTGGGCTCCTATGACAACCAGTCCGAGCGCTCCGCGCTTTCACAAGCAGGCTCGTCGCGTTACTCGTCTGTACGCTCGTCCGTAGGGTCCTCATTATCCTATCTCACGCCCACAGGCTCGGCGGGCGAGCCGGGCGAGCCGCACCAGCCGCATTCCTACCGACAACTGATCGATCCTGTAGAGAACCCAGAGCGAGCACACAGCCCCAGTAAGGCTTCTTCAAATGCCTCTATTAGGTATGCCACGCCGCCGTCCGAGCCTTCCGAGCCTTCTGCACCAGTCCCGTCGCCGCCGTCCAGCACATCCTTGGACCGGGCCCGGATCACCCGTGAAATCTTAATGAGCGAGCCTCAGCATCCCATGGCTGGTGCTCCTCTTGACAAGGGCCTGCCCAACACCCCCCTCCAGGCCAGGCCGGCTGCCCCTGCACAGGCAGTCTCTGCTGGCCCCCATGGCGCGGTCGGACGCAATACTCGCGGGCCGAACATGCACAGACCAATCCGCGTGCCATCGGCCCCCGGCAGGCCGCGACTACCCCCAATACTCACCGGAGACGTGCGCCGGACACCTTCGACACCCCACCAACAGCTACGAGCTGGCCAGCCTCAACGGAACACCTCGCACCCTCACGAACATTATAGAGTCCAGATGCCTCCTTTATCAGGCCAGGCCGCATCATCTTGGGCCGACCCGGTTGCCAGGCAGCCACATTTTGGGAAGCTACATTTACCTGTGCCTGTGCCGGCGCCAACGCCAACGCCAGCGCCATCGCCATCGCCATCGCCAGCGGAGGGTGTTCATCTAGATCAAGCACCCTCTGCGGAGGAGCACGGTGAGCGTCACATCACGAGCCCGATATCTAAAAGCTCCCAAGAATCGACCAATAGGGCCATTTTGCCAGACGCCGTCGCCTTGCCAGGCCATTCCTTGGACAAGAAAACGGAGCCCTTGCATTCGCCGATGTCCACCGGGTCACGCTTACAACGGAAACTTTCAAAGGCTGGACTGGCTCCGAGACCCAGAAGTCCACCTGCTCCACCTCCAAAAGATGAGAGTCCAGATGGATTCCCCCTACGTCGGTCACATTCCATGAGGCAATGGTCTCATGCTCGAGCCAAACGAATCAGGCAAAAACTTTTCAACGGGGCTACAGACGAAGGCGCCACGACGCCTGCTATTACGGAGTCTCAGGAGTTGGAGGTGCCCGAATCAGAGGTTGCAAAACCGGCCACCCTTGAATCCCGTGAGTCAGGTTCAGTTCGAGTGCCAGAGCAGTTGACACCAACTAAGCCAACCGCAGGTGTAGGCCAGCAGCGAAGCTCGCCCAGCTCTGGGGAGTTTACAGATCACAGTCGGTCTACCGTAGCTACAAGCTTGAGCCCCGTTCCGAGTCTAGCTCCCGACAACCCGGCCTGGCAACTGTCTAGTGAAGTCAGCCCTGGGGAAAGACCTGACAGTGCCCTCTGTCCAAAAGGTCAGGATGTGACTGGCGCGGTGCTAAGACAAAAGCTTGATAAGAAGCGGGCCTCATTTTACGACCGAAGATTAAGTGTTCTGAGCGTAGCGTCATCATTGGCTGCTTTGGCGCCGTACATTGTGGGACCACCGGGGGGCATATCCGAGGACGCGGACGAATGTGATGCAGACCCGGAAATTGCTCAGCTTTATGATGCGGTTTCAGAATACGTGCCAGGAAATGTGCAAAGGCGCCGCACGCGCCGGTTTTCACAGTGCTCTGGTGTCGAGGTACCGGCCCGCAACATTGAGCACAAGCTAAGCCATGACTTTAGTGTCAGCGCTCGGGCCAGTCGAGTATACGACGGAGCTACTGGATTGCACTACCAGCCCAGTTCAAGCACTCAAGGGTCGGAGCACACCTTGGCCCATTGCACTCAAGCGGCAGCCCTGGACATGACTACGCCAATGACGCGGAAGAGCGAGCTCCTGCCCTTCTATCCAGACAGTGTTGTTGGTGAACTCACTAAGGCAGAAGACATCAAGTTCAATCACGACGAGCGTACTTCCTTATTTATGCATGATTTTAACATCAGCACGCCGTCTCTGGGATCCCTGGCCGATCTCGATATCCCCGTTATGCCCAAAGTGTTTCCTGCGGGACCGTCTCCGTCACAGCGACAGTCTCCACGCCGCCGCAACAAGCTGCTCACCGCTCTTAGAACTGTGTTTGGCTGATGATGAGTCTCGCTATCGGGTCGAGTCTCCGACTTACCCAAAGGCACTTGCTGCCCGTCTAATATTTTCCACATTTGAGCCCAGTCATTTTTATTATATTATTTAATCTCTTGCTTTTAATTGTACCATAGCCCTGATGTTTTAATTTGACGATGACGTTTGCAGCCACTAGCGGCTCAACTCCAGCACAAGTGGTATTTGCCAGTTGCTGGTAACATACAAAATCAATTTATTTGCCCTGGTTACATTTGGCCCCCTTTAGCGTGAGATATAGACCCGTGATTGTGCCTGAGCATGGCCAACGCTGCAGCTCGCTGTTGGTGTGGAGTACCCCTCGCCTTAAGCATGTAGCTTAGGCGGTACGACCTTTCGGGTGAACATCCAAGGTAGTAGGACAGGCAACTGCCATAGCGAGCCGATCGTGTCATGGCCGGCCGCCTTGGATGGACGTACCGAGTCATCCTCAACGTAGTGTATCGAGTGCTTCCACCCGAAATCTTTGGCGGCCTGAGCATTGAGGGCACTGTCATCTACATAGTAGCACTTGTCCTTAGACGTCACACCGGCCATATCCATGGCCCGCTGGAACATCTCCGGCTTGGGCTTGCACACAAGGGGGATCTCCGTATAGTCGCAGTAGGTGACGCCCTCAAAAATGCCCTCTAGGCCGAGCAGCTTGATTACCCGCCGTGCATGGTTAACGTAGGCGTTGGTGAATAGCCAGAGACGTACTTTTGACCGATCAAACGCCTCAAGCAGCTCGCGGAGCGGCGGATCCGGCTTCAAAATGCCGTCCAGCGGCAACGCGTCGTCGACTTTGGCATTGTAGTCGAGAGCGTCAATGTGGTTGAACCGCACCAGCCCTTCAATGGCCAGTCCGAAGTCTTTGTAGTAGTGCTTGTGCAGCATTTCCGCGCTCTCGTCATCGAGCTTGAGCTGCGTTTTGATGAAGGCCCGTATGTACTTTGCCATGATATCGGCCACGCCGGCGTCCTTGGAGTACAGTGTATTGTCGATGTCGAAAAACATGATCACACGCCCCTCGTCGCCTGCAGGCGCAGGCTCGAATAGATGAGAATAGTCTGGAGCGCTAGTAGATGTAGCCATTTTTGTCGGTGTCCCCACTGCTGGCCAGAGTCTCGAGGGAGAAGGAGGATAGGCCCTCAACAGACACAGCGTATCACGTGCCAGGGCTATCGGTTGTACATGTTTAACACCTAGCACCGAGGGCCAAACGTTCCAAAGGGGAAACAATCCATTAATTAACCGAGACGGGCAGCAACTGTTCCTTAGAAATACTAGCCAGAGCAATGAGCGACATGTAGCTGTACTTTTCCCGTGTTCGGATCTGGACTACGTTCCGGCCTTCGTCCTAAGCCGGCGGGCAGACAGCCAGAGGCTTGCGGCAAGGGCGATCGCGGGACTCAGGTCCTAGTTAACATGAAGTAATATTTTCGAGTGGATCAGAGCTCTAGAATCCGAATTCTCGCCATCCGTGGGATTGTTCGCCGGGATTTCCCAAGCTCGCTTCATGCAATCCGCATGCAGGCACCCCAGATTTCTGCATGTGAACCCGTTATCACACTTCGAGCTCCATTTAGTCATTTCTCCACTTCGCAGCCCACATGCAGCTCAGGCGACCCCCTAGAGTAGCAGGCTTGCTGCGCCGGAAATTTACTACACATGAAAAGCAAATCAAAATTCTTGAGCAGGGCATGTCAAGCGTTCGACCAGTGACATATCCGGTTTCGGATGTGATCTCTCCTCGCCACTTCTACCAAACGGCGGTCGCCGACTGGTCCAAGTCTCCACAGCGGCCGGTGTCGCTGCGGCAGCTGGCCTTTTTCGGTCGCAAGCTCACAGAGGCCAAGCTTCTTATGTCTGCCAACTATGTTCGCGAAGAGCTCACCATTCGAGTCGCCCACCGTGTCCTCGACATGCAGACGCTACCGTACCGTATCGTTAGCAACCCGCACTTGACAAAGCTGTACGAGCGATATTTGCGCGGATTCGAAAAGCTCCGCAAAATGCGCAAGATCGAAACTATGGAACAGAACCGTGACTTTTGCACGGTAATTTCCGCACTGCTCGATGACAACGGCCATGCTGTGCCCGACCTTCTCCTCGGCGTACTAGAACTTGTGCGTCTTGGTGCTGTGTCGGACCCCGAATACATCGATGCTTTTGTACGCAGCATGCTCAGTTCACGAATTTCCCGCCGCGTAATTGCTGAGCAGCATCTATCTCTGTCTCGTGCGTTTGACGCCGGTATTACCAACGAGGACAAGGACCAAGATTACATCGGCGAGGTATTCCTTCAAGAAAACTCGCAAGAGATTATCACAAGAACCGCAGCCAGAATACACGGCATATTGGCCCAAGCATACCCAGACTCACCGCTTCCAGAGGTCGTGCAAGAGGGTGAGCCTGCGTCTTTCCCTTACATTCAGAGTCACCTCGACTACATCCTTGGTGAGGTGCTGCGTAACAGCCTCATTGCTTCGATGGATGTGTATCTAGCAGGTAAGGGCACTATAGAAAAGCCTCCACCGGTGGTGGTTTCTGTTTCAAATACCAAGGAGAACGTATTTATACGTATCAGTGACCAAGGTGGGGGCATTCCGCCCAACGTGCTGGAATCAATCTGGTCATTTGCCAAGCCCCAGATGCAGGAGGAAATCACGAGGGACCGGCTCAATCTTGTGTGGCCGAACGAAGCTGCCAGCAAATCTCTGCACTCTACGCTGCAACAGTTTAGCGACCGTGATCCGTCAGTTCGGCTGGGCATTGGCCTGGCCATGTCGAGGGTATACACAGAATATTGGGACGGGGCTTTGGAAGTCCACTCGCTCGAGGGCTATGGATGCGACGTACTGGTCCGCATATCGCGCTTGGGAACGAAGCTTGAAAACTTGCACCTCAATCGCGTCTAATGTTGTAGCTACGAATATAATGATTCAGGTAACAGGCTCTAGTCTGACTATTCACGACTGAGCGCAGAAAATTTGGTAACTATTTAGTGCAGCAAACAGCAGATATCAAATAAATATAATTCGAATTTTTTAGGATCCGCGCAAACCGTCAGCTTTAGTACCTTGCAACTACTCAGCCTCCCTGCCGCCTGTTCACTTGTCTACAAACCTCCCAACTCACCTTTAACCCGTCCCCGCGCCCATCTGCGTTAAGGGACACACGCACATCTTATCGAGCTGACAGATCAGCACAAGCCCCAGCCATTCCCGAAGCTACGTCGTCGATGTCTAGGAACGGAGTCCTGGCTAAAGGGTCAGCGGCAGCGCTGTCAGACAAGCTCGCCATGTCAGAAGAGCTCGTTGAAGAGCCATTGGATAATAGTCCGGAGCTAGAGTCTCAGGGGGGCGATGAGCGTGGGACTCACCCAGCCGCCGCTAGCGCCCCAGAATCTGCTTCAGAGCCGGCGCCCGAGCCGAAGCCGGCGACAGACTTGGAGTCTCATATCGGCCAACCTGAGCCCGCGAGTGAAAGTTCCGGTTCTCCCTTGCATGAAGAGCTGCAGCCTGAAGCGGCACGATCCACAGAGATTGCTGAACCTGCCAGCACTGTCGGCCCCGAAGTCCCCAGTGGTCCAAAGTCTGAGTCGGCAGGACCGCCGGCAACCGCCATAACAGTTTCGCCAGCGACTTCGCGCACGCCGTCTCAAACAGCCTCGGCCCGTCCAAGCCTGCAGCGGGTGCGGAGACGAGCACCATCCGTGGCGCTGTCCACCAGCTCTGTCGGTGGCACAGAAATTAAGAGCGGTATGGTTTTCATTCGGTCGGCACTCGAAAAAATAAAAGCGTCTAAAGATGCGAAAAGGATACCGGCCCTGGCGCAGGCGCTCAACAAGGTGCTATCTCGTTTCGAGGAGAACAGCGAAGCTTTACCGTCCTCTGCTGCAATCATGGAGCCGCTTCGGATTGTGTGCGCCCAGGGTAGCCTCACGTCCATGAGAGTAGTGGCTCTAGATTGCATTGGTAAGCTATTCACTTTCGGCTACCTTGACGACGAACCTGAGGACGCGGCTCCTGAAGGAGCCACACCAGTTCCCCATGTTCCCATGATCAACCGGGCAATCGACATTGTCTGCGACACATTCGAAGGCGAGTCTACAGACTCAGGCGTCGAGCTTCAAATCATAAAAGCGACCACGGCTGCCATCGTCAATGAAGATCTCGTGTTACACGGGCCGCCACTACTCAAGGCAGTACGCCAGATCTATAACATATTTGTTGTGAGCCGCTCCCCGGAAAACCAAACGATTGCTCAGGTTAGCTTGACTCAGACTGTTCAGGTCATTTTTGATCGAGTCAAAGTATTGAGCACCCAGTCAAACGGTAAGGGCACAAGTAGCGAGCACTCGCGCTCGGCCTCCGTCAGCTCGACTATTGGCGGTGACAAGCCAAACTTGACCCTAGAACAGATGAAAACTACCGTGGAAGAGGAACCAACTGCTGACGATGACTCGGGTTTGGTGATCCAAGACGCATTTTTTCTCTTTCGAACGCTTTGTAAACTCTCAGACAAAACGGACGCTGTTGCAGGAGACCTCAAGTCTCACGGTATGCGTTCCAAGCTGCTGAGCCTCCATTTACTTCACCTCACGTTGAAGCAGCACATTTCTGTGTTTGCTTCGAAGACCTTATTCATGACTTTTAAAAGCCGGCCCGTGCGCTTTGTGGATGCTATAAAGGGCTACTTGTCGAACTCGTTAAGTCGCAATGCTGCCGTTAACTCGCCAGCAATCTTCGAAATAACTGCTGAAATCTTCTGGCTGTTGCTCGCTAATCTGCGTTCTGAATTCAAGCGTGAGATTGAGGTGATTTTCAAGGAAGTGTACTTTACCATTCTCGACATGCGTACTTCCACTGTTCATCAAAAGCTTTTCTTTTTAGAAATTCTCAACCGCTTATGCAGCGACCCCCGAGCTCTTGTCGAGCTCTACCTCAACTATGACTGTGACGCCAACTCGGCCAACATTTTTGAGCTAACAATCAACACTTTGGTCAAGTTTGCCATTACAGCAATTCCCATGAGTTCTCACGCAACCGCAGCGTACAAAGCCGAGCGCAGTCACCGCATCGCCTTTTACAATCTCAATCAGCCCCCATCTGTGGCTATCGCACATGTCATAAGCACTGGGGAGAAACTTGAGACGGTTCAATATCCGCGTGAATATGCGATGAAGCTGATCTCGCTGGATTCCCTAGTGGGTGTCCTGCGATCTTTACATATGTGGTATCACAGGGATGGTCAGGCCAATGGTCTCACGGACGGAGCCTCAAATTCAGGGACTGGGTCCGTTGTCAGTGCGAACAATAGCAAAGTCGAGCTCGATCAATCTACTTTAACGGAAAATGGTTCTGTCTCCGAGATTACGGTTGATTCTAACCGGGAAATGACTGATGACCCTTCACAATTCGAATCAGTCAAATCCAATAAAAAGGCACTTACCCGAGCAGTCAAAGAATTCAATTATAAACCTGATCGTGGCGTTAAGTTGATGATTGAACTGGGTATAATCTCCTCCAAAGATCCTATTGAGCTTGCCAAAGTATTCCTCGAAACAAGAGGCTTTGATCTTACCAACCTCGGTGAATATCTCGGCAAAGAAGACCCTTTCAACCGATCCGTGATGCATCATTTTGTTGACAGCATGGACTTCAAGGGAGCATCCTTCATTGAAGCACTCCGGATGCTTATGCAGCAGTTCCGCCTACCGGGCGAAGGCCAAGTGGTCGATCGTTATCTCCTTGAGTTTGGCAACAAGTACACGCATGACAATCCTACGGTATTCTCTACTGCTGAGACACCGTACGTTCTTGGCTACTCGGTACTTTTGTTGAATACAGACCTTCACAGTGTACGTATGAAGGGAAAGCGGATGTCTCTTGAAGATTTTATCACCAATAACAGGGGCATTAACGAGGGTCTAAACCTGCCAGATGAATATTTACGCGGTATTTATGATGAAATTGCCTCTAACGAAATTAAACTCGTCCGAGAGCACGAAGATGCTGCTGTTAAGGGCGGGAAGCTTCAAGAGCGGACATCATGGTTAGGCGGTCGCACAGATAACAGTGCTGAAGCTTATCAGGCTGCAAGCGAGGTAATTGCTACAAAAACCGCGAAGATGTTCAAAACTTTGATGGCCAAGGACCGTAAAGGTCATTCAGTGTATTACAACGCGTCTCATGTTGAGCACGTCCAGCCTATGTTTGATGATATCTGGATGTCTATGCTAGCCGGCCTTTCTGGCCCATTCCAACAGACCGAAGATACAGATGTTGTCCAACTGTGCTTGGAAGGGTTCAGTCTAGCGACAAAAATTGCCCTACATTTCGATGTGGAGCTTGCACGCATCTCGTTCATTAGGGCGATGACTAAATTTGCAAGCTTGACAAGCCTCCAAGACTTGAGGTCCAAGAGCGTTGATGCCGCTGTCGAGCTTTTGAAGGTTGCTCTTGCTGAGGGTGACCACTTGCGTAGCTCTTGGTATGATATTGTAATCCTCATCTCTCAACTTGAGCGGGCGCAGTTGATTGCTAATGGTGTCTCCGCAGGTTCACTTCCTGGTGTTGACGGACTAAAGGGTAAGTCAGGAGCCCAGCAATTTGACTCTGAAGCCGCTGAGCGTCTCTTCAGCAAGGAGGTCGTCGTTACTAGCGATAAAGTTTTCACTCAGAGCTCCCGTCTCAACGGAACGGCAATTGTCGATTTTGTCAAAGCCCTAGCCACTGTTTCGCTTGAAGAAATTGATAATTCTAGAGGGAGTGATCAACCTCGCCTGTTTAGTTTGCAAAAAATTGTCGACGTGTGCTATTACAACATGAACCGTATCAAGATGGAATGGTCCCAAATATGGGCTGTTATGGGCGGCTTGTTCAATCAAGTTGGCACCAACAAGAACGAGCAAGTAGTCATGTTTGCTCTTGATTCGCTGAGGCAGTTATCAATGCGATTCTTAGATTTGGATGAACTCCCCCATTTCCAGTTTCAAAAGGAGTTCTTGAAGCCCTTCAATTATACTATGGAGCATAACTCGGCGGAGTCTGCTCGGCTTCTTGTTATTGACTGTCTGACTCAAATGGTATTGCAGAAGAGTAATCAACTGAAGTCCGGCTGGAACACTATATTCCTCACTCTGTCAAATGCCTCAATCATAAAGGGTAAGGTGGTTGTTCGAGCTTTCGACCTTTTGTCCACTGCGGCTAAGAAATTCCAGGACGAAATCTTTGCTCAGGATGAATCAGTTATCGATGTTTACCTCCAGTGTCTCGCCAGTTTCGCCAAGCAGTCCAACGTTAAGGTTGCCCTCCACGCTGTTGAATACCTACACTCGCTCTACAGGTACAGCGATGATCTTGAATTGTGGCACGACTTGTCCGTTCAAGTTCATAACGTCATTATGCAAGGCCATGACCTTGAAGTTCGCGGTCGTGCATTGGAAAATCAATTCGAGTTTTTCATGAGCAAGGGCTCTCGATTCTCTACTGCCGAATGGGACGTTATTTGCCGTGAGCAGCTGTTCCCATTGTTCTATGTCCTGGAACAAAGTAAGGATACATTAACGGATGATATGAATGTTTGGATGTCTACGACACTAGTCCAAGCTCTTCGAAGCATCATTGCTCTGTTCCACGCGCATTTTGATAAGCTCGAGCATGCCCTTAATGATTTTTTCCTTGACCTCTTGAAGACTTGTATATGCCAGGAGAATGAAACGGTGTCGCGTATTGGCAGTTCGTGCTTGGTCCAGCTGGTGGCTCAAAATGCTCCGCGATTCAACGACACCCACTGGCAACAGATTGCGGGTAAAATTGAATACATATTCATTCACATGACCGCTAAAGAATTGACCGAGGAGCTCTTAGAAGATGAAACAAGCAAACAGAATAAAGCTGCAGTCATCAGGTCGGCTATCCAAAAATGCATACAGCAGCTGTTGCTCATTGAAACGGTACGGGATTTATTCGATATTGAAGAGATATTTGCACTCATGCCGGTGCCGGACCTGGTGAGAATTATGGGCCGCGTGTTGAAGTCATACGAGTTCGCCCGACATTTCAATTTCGATCAGGATCTGCGGCGCAAACTTTGGCAAATGGGATTTATGAAAGAGCTGCCCAATCTCTTTTTGCAAGAAAGCTCTGCTGCCCTGGTCTACGTTTCCAATGCTTTCCGCTTGTTCAAAGAGAAAGAGCGCTTTTCCAATGATCTTGAGACTCGTGAGGAGGTTCGAGCTGGCTTGATACCCATGTGCGAGGGTATACTCAAAGACTACAACACTTTGCAGCCGCAGGAACACCGTCAAATCAAATCTGTGACACCTGTCGTGATATCGATTCTTCGGCAAGTGGGTAGCCTCGGAGCGGATGACTTCAAGAAAAATGTTGTCCAACTCTACATTGAGGTAATTGAGATTCTCAACAAGGACATGACTGCAGATCTACGAGAATCAGTTCAAGTTGTTCTCCGACGGGTGGCCGACGTGCACATGGTTGAAGGCAGCGGCAAATTCGCGGGACCCGGTCAAACACCCCATCAAACCAACTAATAGCTCCAATCACAATAATTTAAACATAGCCATCTATTCAGAAACTTACGAACAATCCGAATGGATTCGCATTAGTAGTGCTCAGCCTTGCTGGCACCGCAGAGGCAGTCGCTTGGATTGGTGGGTTCGAAAAACAATCCACGTGACAAAGTGGGGTACCCTTGCCCTGTCCGGAGAAAGGAGAGGGTATCCCAGGTGGGCGTCTCCCCCGCCTTTCACCGGACGATTGACACGCCAAGGACCACGTCGACGATGCTGTGGTTCGCGCAAGTCCTAGCAACTTTCCTTACCGTTCAGGGTGCTTTGGCCGGTATGTATACCGGCACAAATGTGATTGAACTGACGAGCAAGAATTTTAGGCGCGAAGTGTTGAAGAACGATAACGTCACGGTAGTCGAGTTTTATGCTCCGTGGTGTGGACACTGCAAAAATCTGGCGCCGGAGTACGTCAAAAGTGCCAATTCTCTTAACGGTATTGTCCGTGTCGGTGCTGTCAACTGCGACGCCAAGGCAAACAAGGCGCTCTGTGCTCATTACGGAATTCAGGGTTTCCCTACCATTAAGGTGTTCCGCCCAGAGAAGAAGACTGACCGCGACTTGCGCGACCTTGTTGCCGGAGAATCCTTAAAGCACCGGCCCCATAAGGTCTACAATTACAATGGACCTAGAGACGCGAAGGCCATCAACAAATTTGCCATCGGCAAGCTACGCAACTACGCTGCTACTCTGGAGGATGAACATTCCTTTTTGTGGCTAAAATCCAACGGGATTCCCCGCGTGATTATGCTTCCTGGTGCTAAGTACAAGAGCAAGTCCATTGCTCCTCTCTTCAAGGTCCTGTCCAACGAGTATTTCGGTAAGCTCCGGTTCGCGTACATCCCGCGTCGTGTGGATGGCGCCTGGAACTTATTGGGCGTCAAGGCTCCTGATGCGAGCCAGTTGGCTTATATGCCTGACGACC